>JAAOAI010000260.1:0-188327 GCA_013758895.1 Fusarium bulbicola
ATATTATAAATATACTATAAAAGAGACCTTAGTTATATAAGTTAACTTATAGAAGGCTTAGTAAACAAGGCATATTTAACATCCTGCAGGTATAGTACATAGCTATTCCAGATCGGCCTTGTACTGCTCAAACAGGGGAATTTCATTAACGCTCCAGTCCAGAAACTGCTAGAAGTCACTGAGCGTTAACTCGCGTGTGAGTAGGACTGGCTGGTTATCCGTTAGATATACTAGCTGTGATGATAATGCCTTAGGAAGGTCTTGTTTACCTAGAGCTAAATCGACTGATATTGACTTAATAATAGTAAGTTTATATAGCTTATTACCTATATTTACTTAAGACTTAACTATAGCCTTATTAAGTAAAAGGCTAATAGTACTTAGCTTTCGAAAATATCCTTATATCCAAGCCATTTACATGTTGTGATGTCCGATGCCACTAGCTCGCAACTAGTCAGATTCTTCTTCCCATCCGGGTAAAGAGGATTAGCCTCAACCAAAATGCCATGTTCCTGCAGTGAGATCTCCTCGTTCGCTACTGACACAGCTTTAATGTTAGTAAAAGACAACTCGCCGAAATCTGGAAATGGAGAATTATGGTTTTGGCGCGTCATGAAGCTCTCGACAATCCACTCTGCGTGATTCGTGCACAGAGTCCCGTTTACAGGGGCCTTCAATTCTTTTGTAAACCTGTAACGATTAGAGGCGGCTGCCAATGGATTTACTGCCCGAACTAACTTTTTGTTTGAGGTGAAATTCTCCCACGTAAAGGTACCAGTCACGTTGTCTTTTTGGGTGACAGTCATGCGCACGTGGTCGCCAATCGCCGTGTCAATGCCCTCCGTGTCGTCCAGGAAGACCTGTTTGTCTGGCCACCACTCGTAGAATGCAAATACACCAAAATCACCCTGAGGGTCATACACGTAGTAATACCCTCCTTGGATAATACCTCCGCTGATTTTCCGTGCAGGATCATCACAGGTATTCTCATCTCCGCCAATTCCGACCCAAACAGAAGCGGTGTAGCTTGTGCTGGCATTGTATCCGTAGGGGAATGTGATGTTGGGAATGATGACTTCTGCAGCGATGGATGCAAAACGTGGACCGACAGCCTCGCCTCCGTTCCAGTTCAAGCTTGGTATATGTTTCACATTTAGAGACTGGTCTGAAGCCCTGCTCTCAGATAGGAGAGTGCGTGAGATCAATTGCTTCGACTTTGGCGCAGCTAGTGTTGTACTATTTACTAGTGCGCAAGCTAGTAATAATTTAAAGAGGATGCTCATGATTGATATGTTTAGACAATGGTGGTTATAACAAAGATTGGTAACAGAAAGATAAGGATGAAGCCAGGACAGTGTGCTTAGACCTATTAATATAATACATGAGGGATTAAATAAACTTTCCATGTTTAGCTTTATTGGTGTATTATTTATTAAGTTTCGTATCGAGGGTCTAGGATACTGGCGGTGAGTAATTCGACAAGGTCAGACCCATAATAATATAACTCCCCCTGGCAATTGGTATGTAGGGCCTTATGCTTGTCTTGTAGCTAGAACGGAAGTCATACTCTGAGTATACCCATAGAGGTCCTTAGTATTCTCTTAGTAATATTTATATTCTTTCTTCTATTTCTATTATTATAAAAACACAAGGGTCCAATTGTAGAGCAAGCACATAGCAAAGTCTGTAATAAACGTCCTAAGAGAAACTATAGCACTAGTCTTTCCGGCTTGGTCAGCGGCCTCAGCGGATTCTGACTATGATGATAACTGGGTGGTTAGTCTTCATTTAAACAGAATTACTCCTTTGGGCGTGGTTTGTCATTGCCATTGTGCCAGCATCCTTGACCACGTTACAACCTTGGTGGAACTCCACTCTTGTTCCTTGTAGATTCGGCTGAACAATATGCCGCTAACTGCCGCTTATCCCGGAATTGTGGTTATCGACCTTGAACTGCTTATCAAAAACATTGTTCACAATGCAATCTTATGCAACGTGTACCAGGCTCTCTCAAACCACTTATCCATGCTCTCCAAAGATCGACCAGAGGTCTCAGGCATGGCAAAGTATCCGTAAACAAGAGAGATAATGCAGATCTAGGGAAAATCATGAAAGCTCCGTAACGCTGAGTCGCTGCCAGGAGAGAAAGCATCGAGCGTGAGCTACCGAAGTACATGGCCCAATGAATAGCCATCAGAATGGAGACGTTGATGGAACGAATTCTCAGAGGGAAGACTTCGGCTGAGACGAGGTAGGGAACGGAGAACCAGCCGATGAACCAAGTGATGGCGTGGATGTAGATGGGCGCAATAGCTGCGCGACTAGCTGCCATGGCAGACGAGCTAGCCTCAATCTTCTCGGGAGTCCAGCCATTGGTGACTTTGAGGTAAGCACCGGCGAAATCCAGAGTGAAGATTTGCATGGTGATACCAGTCATGAGAGGTCGACGGCGGCTGATAAAGTCGATGACAAAAAAGGAGAAGATGAGGACTGACAGAAACTTCAAGATTGTGTAGCATCCAGTTGCTAGGAAGCGAGACTCCGTGCACTCAATGCCAAGATATCCAAAGATGTGTGAGGCGCGTGATGTAAGCATCAGCAGTGGCGGTTTCTATCAACTCACAATAACACTCTTATCAAATCAGTTCAGGCAGTGTACCGGCTGCCTAACACAATTGTCCAAGATTTATCCAAAGATAGTCGGGCTATACTGTGTGATTGCATTGGCACCAGACCATTGTCCAAAAAACGACAAGCAAACATGTCTGGTTATCGATTCCAAAACGCTCTTTGAAGACCTCCATGATGACCAGGGAGGCGGTGTTTCCTGTCTCAATGCCAAGTGGTTAGTTAGTGTTGGCGGCGGATGGATGTGAGACTGACCTTCGTCGAAATCCTACACGCGGCGGCATCACTAATATCCTTTGGAGTCTGTTTCAATATCTTGGGCTAAGCGTCGTTAGAGTGCTCGGTCGACCTTCAGGTTATATATATATAATATGGATGAATATCCATAATATAGGCAAGTGCAAGACTAGCAGGATCTGTGCCCTTCCTCTCAGCAATAAGAGCGAGGTATTTGCTAACTACAATCTCATTCTGAACGGTCAAGCCGATAGATGCATTTCGTCCGGGATAGTTCTGGGGCTATCATTAGTCTTAAAGTTGCCTTGACTGACCTCAACTAAGTCTATAACTGTGAACAGCATTTACATGGAATAAACCTCCCGACGACAAGTTACCTTCTAGCCAAACACACTGAAGTACAAAAATATCTATCTCATCGCGCCGGCTGAAACGGAGTGGTGTTATCAACCACGAGTGTCAGCACCCTCCCCATGACTGCTGTCCCGTTCTTCTTAGTTTGGTACCTATCTGACCTGTTCTTTATCTACAACCCATCGGCCGATCCGGAGATACCGCATCCCATTAGCGTGAGTGACCGTTACAGCGTTTTGGAAGTTTATTGGCAGGTCTTGAAAGTCAGTAACTCGCTCAGTCGACACATCAAAACCTTCCCGAGCTCACATCGAGATCATAATATTACTAGGTGAGTTGTTTCTGAGAGAAATTCTAGGTAGCTTGTGTTTGCTGGATAAATAAATTATCCATTATCCTATCTTTACTATAGCAATTGGGAAATCATTATTTGAAACTCTAAAGCCCGAAATATATCCTTGATAAGGCAGTTAATTTTTCTTCGAAGGTTAGTTGAATCCCAAGGTATCATAGCCAACACCAACTTGGCTCAAATGCGAAGAACAGCTATCTCATGAGGCTTTGAAAAGACTACCGAAAATACTTTGTCCTCTGCTTTGAGGGTAGTCGTCTTGATTGCGCTTGTTTCACCTCCATTACCAGGGAGGTTATTGACACTGGACCCGTCTGGCGCGGAGAGGACAGTGAGCGTAGCCCTGTTGGCTTTGGAACCCTTGACCGTGACCTTGACCGCATTGGCAGTACCTGTTTTGCCATTGTAGTTGACCAGCTTAAGCAAGGTCTTGCCCCCATTCTTTGTTGCAGACCAGTAGACAGGACCGAAACTTCCTCCAGTAGCATTGACGGGGACAGTCTCGGAACCCAAGTTGGCAGCGAAGAGCTTTTGTACACAAAAGCTGTTCGTCTTGAGTATCTGGTTGGCTGTGTGTTTCATCACTGCCACGGTTCGCGGCTCTTCGTCATATTGCTTGATTAAAGCGCCATACGCACTACCTATAATCAGGTCTGAATTTCTCTCACAGCCGAGCAGAAAGATTGCCTCTGCACAAGCCATCGAGAAAGTTTGCGCGCCGATCTCGCCACCGCCGTTTGAGCCCGATCGGATGGCCGCGTATTCAGCCACGAACACTGGATAATCTCGGCTCGCCTGGTCGAAGGTGTTGAACAAGTTGACGAAATGAGCTTCTTTATCATAGATATGAAGGTCAACCATTCCTCCACTTCCTTTATCAGGTGATGGCGAAGGATTGATAGATGAGACGACGTTCATATTAGGGTACTTGGCACGAATGGCGTCGTACAATGCTTTGAAGCGGTACGAGTAGTATGTCGATGTACCGCCGTTGAGGTAGTCCTCATTTCCGATCTCGACCCACTCAACAGTGAACGGCGTGTGGTATCCGAGAGAGGCACGCAGTGAGCCGTACTTTGTAGATGCATCACCCTAGTCAATCAGTAAGCTGAGCAAAGATCGGTGGCTGGGAGTACTCACGGTGAGAAACTCTAGTTCGCTCAAAGCTAAATCGACGTAAGGCCCAAGATCCTCTTCTGCAATAATGTCTCCATTGAGATAGAGCCCAGCAAAGAGCCCAAGCACGACGGTAAGGTCCAAGTCCTTGGCCATCTGCATCTGCTCGAGGATACCGAAGCCGTTCGTGTTGATATCACCCCAAGCGCCCAGTCTACCAGGTCGGTTTTTGAGGTCGCCAACAGTCTCGTTCCACTTGGAGTGATAGGGAAAGCGAAGACCTTCCATGTTGTTGCCGCCCGGCAATCTGATCCATGAGGCGCCTAGGTCGTCCACAGCTAGTGCAAGGTCTTTTCGCAGACCATTATCACGATTCTTGTAGGCTTGCTTGAAAAGACTCAGCAGGTTAAGATGGAGGGACTTTCCAGCAAGCTGTTCGCCGTCGAAAGTGAAGTAAAATGTGTTGTTGGGATTTTCAGGTGAAGAAGTGGGCTTAAAATGAGGAGTTTCGATCTTCTTCCAGCTATTGGGATTTATCTTGGTTACCTTAGCAGCAGAACTAGACAGTTTACGCCCCGTGATAGAGTTGTCGAAATAAACCTCGATCAAACCGTTATAGTCGCCTCTGATGTGTAGGCTGGCGATATAGCGCTCGGTGGCATCAACGTCGAAACCCCAGAAGCCGTCGTTGTAGAAGCCTACCTTGCCAGTTGCTCCCTTGGGGACCCATTGTGTTAAAGTCGAAGTGTATTTTCTAACCTTGTGATTGACTCATAAACTCAACTCCGCCACCACCTTCCGATTGCCCCGAACCTTCTTCCCCAATCGCACCGACATACGTGTCATCACGAAACTTTCTGTCAAGCTTTTCTCGTGCGTCAGTATTTCTCGCCAAATCCAATAGCTGTGCGCCGTACCTGGATGTCAAATACGCCTCGTCCACTGAGCCTCCCTTGACTCATACGACCAAGGTCTCTTCCGCATCCATGATGTCAGAGACTTGACGGGTCGATTGCGAGCCATAGGTCGATCAGTGACTGGATCCAAGCCGTATTTTTTCTCATGAGCTCGATCTTCTTCTTCCTTTCCTTGTCCTTCTTAGGGTCTGCATCAAAGGCTCCCCATGCCCTCCTTTCTTGCCGGATGACTTTGATGACCTCTGGAGGGATCCCTAGGACTGTTGCTGTACAGGTAAGGCCGTAGGTACTAAGGATAGCAAGCTGGATTAGGATATCGCTGCTTAGGTTATTATATTTCCCCCTTGGTGCTATAACTAGTGACTTTAGTCCGTATACTTTAGAGGTTATTAAAGCTTTTTTCTATACAAAGCCTATAGCTCTTGTTATTAATCTCCTGTAGCCTGATAGGGAATTGGTTACTATATCTATAGGTATTATATATATAGGGTAAATCTATGCTAATAACTATTCTTATTAAAGCTACTATTTTAAAGATCTAGGGTTTTATAGTATTAAGCTAACCTTTCTTAGCTAATAAATTGGAAGTACTATTTTATATACCTTTAAGGCTAGCTAAAGAGTTATCTTTTAGGTTTTCCTAATATTAGCCTTTAGCTATAGTAATTAGTTAGTTATTATAGTATAATGTCTAAGTTATTAGCTAGATGTGTTATTTACAGTCAAGGCTTGTGGCTAAGAGCTTAAATCAGCAGACAGAACTTAGCTCCCTTGGGGACGTCCATGCGTAGGTGGTACGGCAGGCTGGAAGGCAAGGCAGGCTTTGAATCATCAACAGAGAGGGTGACACCACCGACTGGGTGCCAAAAGTCCAAAGTGCGGTCGAGGCTAGCGACGCGATCTTTGGATGAACCCTGAAAAGCACGATTGCGGACTAATTCTCCGTACAAACCGCCATCCCCAGAGTGATAGATATCCTATTAAGCAACGTGAGTCTGACAAGATATTTGGTTTTAAGAGGAAGCGTTCTAGTACCTCGTAGAGCACACCGTAGAGAAGCTGGCTTGAGGAATTGCCACCAGAAGAATCTACCGACAGACTGAGGGCAGAGATAGAATGGACTAAGTAGCAAAGAGCTAAGAAGTAACGCATGGTGAATGTACTCTCTATGAGTGGTAATGACTAAGATGTGACTTATAGTAGCCTCGTGATTTGAAATATGACTCTCTTGTAGCAGTCGTTTATATAGGATAAAAGCTGAGCAATACTAAATCTCACTTCGTGTCAGCCTCGGCCGAGTCTCCTCCGAAGCAGCGCGTTAGAAGACAGGTTCCTTTCAGGCATATACTGATGCTTGGACAATAAGCGATCCTAGTATATCTCGTTATTTGTGCTATGCGCCGCCGGAATAACGAGCTTCTAAATGGTCAGAACTCCGTATCATTGCGGGGTATAGTGTAATAATTCTAATTCGGGCTTATTGACTCCGAGCTTTCCCCTCATCGTATAACAGATCAAGGAACGATAGCCCAGCGATGTACCATGACTATACAGCCGAGCCAATGGCCAAGGATTCAGCTTATAAATTAGTTCAATTCCTAACTTTAGTTACCTCAATTGCTGGGTAGGAACCTGGTATTAAAAAGGATGAAGTCTATAAATATAATACTTAATATTTATTAACAATCCAATATAATGTAGTAGATAGTATCAAAACTAACCTAAATAGCATTACAAGAATTAGATGATAATGTATAAATTTAAAGAATATAACTTATAAAGCTGTACTTCATATTAAAACTAGGAAGGCTTATAAGATTGAACTTACGTGGGTATACCAGGTTAGGCTCAAGATACATTGAAAGCTCCTGACGGCAATTGACCTTCCAGCCAAACACACTTCAATATAACAATTTTATCCACACGTCGCATCTGAGGCCTACATACTATAATTGCCGGAGGAGGCTCTGAGATCGGGGCTACCACTACCAAACTCATAGTTCTCCATACCAACATACTGCTCTCGTATCTTATCCTTCCACGCCTCAAAGGAAATGATCTCATCTCCTAGCTTGACTGAGCCAACTGGTACCGCATCAATCTCCTCCACGTTTCTGTTCGGCACCCAATAGTGCTCATGATCTTTACTACACACAGGCCCCAATCTCCCATCCATGAGCTTCTTGTAGCACTTATCATCTAGCTGTAGACTTCCGCTCTCACTCAGACACGTCCAGATCTCGCTCGCAAAGCAGATCTCGGCTCGACATCCATCACACAAGAAGAACGCCGTCTGAGGCTCGTCAGGCAACGATAGAGAGCTTCGAATAAACGTTTCGCCTTTTGCCATGGCTATTTCCATTTGTATATCCTCTGCTTCATATTTGGCCACGGCTTTGGCATACTCTTCCCTGGCGATACGCAGGGCTAGACGCATCAGATCCATGCAAGCTATGTGATTAGGAAGGTCTCGCATTACTGCCAATATGTGTCCGAGACTGTATAGCGAGTAAAGATCATTGTCAGTGCGGTCGTCAGAGAGCATCTCCAGTGCTTCCGTTACACGCGGCCGCAGAATCTGCTTTGCTTTGTCGGTGTCACCACGGTATCTAAAGTACTGCGCAAAGGCAACCGTAGGCTCGATATCATGCCACTCAAGAGCTTCGAACTCAAGATAAGCTGTTTCAATCTTGTCAAAGAAGCCTTGAGCCCTTATTGGGTCGACATCCTTGGCAGTTGCAAGCTCTAGCCACGCAGGCACCATATACGTGTCGATAAGGTTAACAGCCCGCTCATGAAGTTCAGTCGTAGCCTCGTTTTTGTAGAGCTCCCATACCGCAATCCCAGCTTCTTCGTGGCCCTTGATACTAAAGAGAGTCTTGCCGTAGTAGTATCGGATGGTGAAGAGATCATCCTGATCACCTTTCGAAGTGGCCTTTGCAATAGCCCGGACAAATAGTGTTTCCAGAAGATCGTATCTTGCGGATGTTTCAAAGAGTCTTACGAGCAGCGAAAGGAATTCTTCCCCTGGTTCCAGAAGTCTATTCATCAGGAACTCTCCCGTTGCGTTGGGGCCGTCCTGAGGCTCATCGAGCAGTCGTTCAAAGAATTTGGTCATAGGCTCCCAGCAGCCAGCCATGGAGTACTTTTGTAGAACACCTGAGAAGCCATTGAAAAGATGGATGGACCTACCAAAGTCGAAGACCTTGGAGTATGTAGCGATAGCCTCATCCTGCCGTTCCCCATCTTCCCAGTACTTTTCCCCAAGACTGTAGATGACCCGTGCTAGGATACCTTTGTGACCTCGCTCGTTCTGCCATTCTGTATCTTTCAGGAGCTTATCAAGCACCTTTTCAAGGTGACTGAGAGACGCCTCCGTCGATTCGACGACTCGGGACAGTGCATAGGAGGCAACCCAACTCTCTGGATTCATGTCCAAAGCTTTTCGTGCTCTCTCTTCCGCAAGTGACTTGGGAATCTTATCACCTGCCACATAAGAGAGAAGTAGGGATGCTTGTGCCTCCCATGTTGAGCTTTTCTCATGGACTTTGAGGGTCTCTTGTGCCCAATCTTCCAACCATTGGATATCTGCTGAGGCAGGGCTATGAACCGAGTCGACGTCTTCACCATCTTCTTTTTTCTTCTCCTTGCCATCACCTGGAGCTGCTGCGGTCGATTTATCCCCATCATCTGTTTCTTTAGTTTCTTCAGTAAGGGGTTTGTCCTGGAAGGTTGTTATTCGCTACATTGCCAATCAATGACGAGGGAGATTTACATACCTTGTTGAGAATCGTATCAAGAAGTATATAAGCCCGAATAGTCTCCCGCTGAGTGGTGTCGTTTGTAAACAAGTCTTCAGCCGCTGTTCTCGCAGAAGACCCAAAAAGAGCCAAGTGGCGATTCGCATCAGGTGCGTTAAACGCCGCCACCAATGACGTGCTCTTGATGTTCTCGATGACAGCAGAGTCCTTGAGCCATTTAGCAAGTGAGTTGACTCCCTGGTCCGATAGGATCCATGTTTTCCAACTAGTAGGGAGATCATCCTTTGAGAATTGCACTTCGTCAGCATCCTCATGAAGCAAATGAAAGCCAAACAAGGAGTCGAGAGCATACGGCTCGGTAAAGAGTCTAAGCAGGGCATCACCGACTTGAGCCTTGAGATTACGGTCTGTTAGAGATAGGTCGGTCTCCTTGAGATGAATGTGGAGGTTGTCACGGGCATAGTCCAAAATGCGCTCCGTCTTTTCATTACGCTGATCGGTGATGCAACTTAGGCAACGCAGAACCATGTTGACCTGAGCGTTGTCTGGGTCTTGACAGACATAATTACCCTTGCGCGCCATCTTGAGATCAAAGAAGTCGTCGAAGCCAAACTTCTGGTACAGGTCGCTTGGACAGATAGTCGAGAGGTAGTGCTTGATGATGTTAACCTCGGCAGGCTGGATCTCCTTGAAACCACTCGAACTTTCACCATCGACCACATCCCGTTTCTTGAGTGGAATCCTTCTCTGAATCTCACCAACTTTATATTCCACAAATCCCGTATCGGTTGTAAAGATGGTGTATTTTGACGCAATCTTGGCCTCAATGGACATGAGTGAGCTGCTTGCTTTAGGACCAGCTTTGAGCGCGAGTGCAGCTTCAGTCTGGGCTGGCGAGAGCCACATTCTTGCATCGTTGACCCAAAGAATCATTTCGTTGATCTCTGCAATTTCCTTTGGCGTACGCTGTTGGTTCAGCTTTTCGATGTCGGACTCGATCTGATCAGGCCGTACGTCACCAGCTGATTCCAGTAGAGCATCGATCTCTTCCACATCGTCTGTTCTGGAGATGCTGTCTAGCACTCGCTCGACCTTGTAGTAGTCTCCCCTTGTAGAAGACTGTAGAGATGAGAGAATCTTCGTTCTCAGTTCAGAGACACCCGGTCTGGATGTGCTCTTGAGTATTTCCATACCGTCCATGCGCTTATTGATGTACAAGACAAGATCCGTGGCATTTGCATCCCCGAGGACGATCTTATCCATCTTGACCCCGCCTGCCGAATTAATGGCTTCGAACAGAGCTTTGTTTCCTGTCAGGAGTATCCGAGTTCTCTGAATGATGGGGTTGTCGGAGAACCGTTGCAAGAAGCTGATCAGCACCTCGGCGTTGGCGCCCAGCCCATCAAGCACGATGTAGAATGTGACATCCATAGCCAGTAAGTCTTGATTCTCGAGGAGAAGCTGTGCCCACATGTCCAACGCGCTGCTAAAGGACTGAGACTTCTCGCAAATGGCTGCGACGCTCTTCATGACAGGATCTTCGGCCAAGGCGAGCTGACACATGACGTATCTCGAGATAATATTGGCATCGTTCGCGTCGGTTGTCGATTTGGTATCAATATCGAGAAAGTTGTGTGCAGTAACGACTCTCTTTCCTGACCCCTTCATCTTGCGTAGATGAACAACAATATTGGATGCAAGGAGTGTCTTTCCGGCCCCTTCTTCCCCTTCGAGGGCTAAGATACGCTTCGAATATTGGGAGCCCGAAAGCCAACGAGTAAAGCGAGTGTCTTGGAATAGCCACTCACCGGTGCCCTCTAGGATATTACCTTTGTGCCGTTTCCACATCTTGTCCCATGGTTCACGACCAGGCTCGATGATGGTACGGTCCAAGTCCAGTGCGTTGACAATGACTAACTTCCAGTTGTTTATGTCTTTCTCATGCTGCTTCTGCTTTCTGTCGTCAACCAGGCTGGTATGCATATTCCGGGTCAAATTGAGCCCGTCTTTCGAGTTGGCGGCGGCTTCGTTGCTTGATTTCCAAGTTTGCGCAGATACAAGCCCATGCTCTTTCTCCACGAGGTTCTTCATAGCACCCAAGAGCTCCTGCATACCGTCATCATTGAGGAACATCTGCTTCATGAAGGCAGCAAACTTGCTTCGCTTAGACCGCAGCTTGAGGGTATGGTCACAGATGTCCACAAAGATCTGGAGATGCTGACAAGCAATTTTGGTGAGCTTCGAATCCATTCCATAGTCAGTGTAGTAGGTAAGTCGTTCCAGAAACTCAATACACTTCTCCAGGAGACCAGCGAGGCTTTCGAAGATACCCTCATAGCCCTGCCAAGCCTGAATGACAAAGGTGAGAGCATTGTAGCATGTACCAGCTGGAGCAAATACCTGTGCCAGTCGTCAGTATGTATAACAACACGAGATGGAAGTTGAAACGCACGTATGATGCCCCGTCTGCGACGATTCCTCCTACGGTCTGGATGCACTGAAGCGTTCGGTTGAAGATATTCTTAACAGTACCATACTTCTCAGATGCCTTCTTGTCCTTGGCCTGGGACTGGTCCAAATGTTGCAGCACGCTGTTTATGTCCAGGTTCGGTTTGATCTTGGAAGAATCTCCACCTGCCATCTGCACAACGCGAATTTCAACTTGTTTCCAGATTTGCGAGACCTCATCATCGACCTTTTTGCCAAAGACACCAGTACTGACTAAGCTGCTGGAGGACATTGTAAGTGCCATGACGTTGAGACAAAGAAATTAATGCTTCAGATGAAGGGAAAGAAATGCGGCAGGAGAGGGAAAAGTGATTAGAAATTCTATGTTTTGAATATTAAAGGATACTTCCCATATATTATTGGCAACTTGACTGCTGCCTGCAGCTGACGGACGCGAATTTCAGAACTTTTGTCTTCAAGGTGGCCTGATGTGTTGGTTGTTGGTCATGCGGCTGAAGCTGTGCCGTAGAATCTCACTCTTTATAGGTGCTGACTTTGCAGATAGACCAATTAACACTCAACAAATGGACTCGGCCCATGATTTCTGCTGACTCAATTACCAAAATGAGAATGCAATGCGACAAAAAATATTACTTCATTCGGCTCAATAGCCGCACATCACTATTTAATACGAAGATCAGATATTGCGCAATATGGCAAGCCAGAATATACAAGAAATCAATACCAACACAGTAATGATTTTGCATCAGCATTTAATACAGACATAAATTGGACAGCATCTAATATACATTATAAAACAAGCCTCCTCTGTAACTAAATATCAAGAAATGAATATCCTTCCATCCAAAGAAATGCAATAAGCAAATACCTCCTCTAGCAGCTACTCCTGAATTCTCCTTCAAATATACTATTCTGACAGGTTCGCAACTGAAATATCCTCTTCAGCCACTATGCCAGAGATCTCTGATTCCCCAGATGAAGATTCTGGGAGAAGTTCAGTCTCAATTGGCGGCGCGAGATATTTACTCTGGCTTTGCCGTCTCTTGGGTGCCCCAGTTGCCATAGTGACTCTGAGATATGAAGAAACTGTCTCTACTCTGGCACTGACTTCACAGGACGGCTGGAGTTTGTTTCGTGGTTCCAAACGCGGGCTTCGTCGCGGAACGCTTAACGGAGGAGTTACAACCTCGGACTCAGGAGCAGCTTTCCGAGATGGTTCGCTAGGTGTCCGTGCCCTTCTGCGTGTGGTGCTGCTGGACGGCGCTCTATGCTTACGTCCAGTCGGTCGCTTGATTTCCTCCTCGATCAATCGGTCCACATCTTGGACGAATCGATCGCAGAGGTCGACAAGGCTGTTTGTAATAGAAAGATATGAGTCCTCGCAAGACTTGATGTCTGGCTGAGCTTGTAGAGAAGCTTGAGTAAGTCGGAGCGCACACCTCGAGAGCTCCAGTCTCTCTTGCCGGCGCTTCATTGCCGTGTTTTCATCGACAGTGATATCTTCCGCGCAGGCAAACTTCCACTGATCAACATATGTGGCTATCAATGGTTTGAAATCTCGCTTTGCCCAGGTATATGTGTTTTCGAGTATAAGCCGGAATTTGATAATGTCTTGAGGTTCTGTCATGTCACCCGTCCAGATACATTGCATCATCTAGTTTACGTGGTTAGTGCCGCTTAGCCGCTTAACTTGAATTTATACTTACGTAACCTTCTTTCTGGGGGCGATACTTTTGACTTCCATTAACGTCATAACAATATGCACCAAAGTCTTCAGCAAAGAATGTAATCCAGACCTTGACTTGCGGTCCAACGGTAGTCACGCTGGCAACAGGGGGGATCTCTGCGTGATAAGCCAGCTTGATAGCGTATTTTGCAGCATTCTGGTTCAACTTGACAGCACATCCACTCGCATTGGCTGCCTGGCAGTAAACAACTTCTTGCAATCGTTCGAGCTCACCAGTAGTGCGCTCTGCTTTCTTGCATTCGACGACAAGCCAAGGAAAACAACTTAGATCTCGTTCTCGAGGTTCCTGAGACTCTTTGCTACTAAAAACGTTAAAGGGAGTGACTAGCAAGCCGGATTTGTGTAGTTGCTTTAAGTTGGACCATGAAAATGACTCCACAAGGGATGGCGTTGATGCTTTATGCCATTGGTGTGCCTCGTGATCAGTTATCATAGGTATGTGAGTGCCTAGATGATACATCGGCAGGGAAAAGACTAGATCTGGCTTGGGTGCCTTGACAAGTTCATTCTCTTCGTCGTTCTTGGCAAATGCTCCCCACATAGCGTCTGTATCGCTATCATTATTGTGAGTTTCTGCTCTTCCGGCTTGCGTCTGGAGTTACTTACAAGACGATAGAATCATAGTAATAGTGGCATCTTGATGACCTGGGAGGACACCTGTTAGTTGGGACTCCAAGTATAGCATTATACTGACATTCGAGATCTTCGTCCCGAGACTGAGGCATGTTGCAGAAGCGGATTGAAGAAGTATGTTCGAAATAAGTCAACCCAACGATCTTCTGAGAACCCCCCATTGGCAAGTCTTTCAGCTTCGCGTTGGATGTTGAGATCTTTCTTAGTAGGCAGGTCTGGCTCCTGGCACGTAAAATCAAGCATCGCTAGTTCAAGTCTTCGAACATGGGGCGGGAACTGTCTTTTGTCTTTGTCTGTTCTGTTTTCATTTCTTCTCTCATCGCTGAGCAGGTCTTCATCGTAGAAGAACCCGGTCTCAACCAGAGAGGAACGTTTCCAAGACATATCTGATGGAGTGAGTGTTGCAGAGTTCGATTTACGGAGCGAGAGAGAGAGAGAGAGAGTAATAATAGTCAAAAGTACCTGTGACTGGGTTTTTATCACGAATACTTGCACCGCGAGGTTACATCTGTTGGTTGTCATGTTTACATCCTTGCTTAGTGGCGTCATATGATGCCTACCTACTTGTCAGTCTTAGTGCTGTGCATCACCCTTTTCGGTGATTCTACATGGCAGGTGTCTGCTTCAGGTCCGTGTCTTATCGCTCCCCAGCAACATATGGACGTGGGTTACAGAGCAAAGGGGCAATCATGCTATTTGAATTTATTTACTTTGTTTATACGGAGTAGTTATTGTGGTTTCCAAGAGCCATTCCAATTGTATCATCACCTCATTCTGCCTCCTTTACTGTGCTTCTGAGTCTCCATACAACCTGCCTAGATAGGGTAGCTAAGACACGCAAGAAATGAGCTGAAACATGGATTAGCCACCAGGCGAATCAAACATCATGGCTAACACGCACTAAGAGTAGCGCCCGGACCACCCGGTCACCCGTCCGCTCTCCCGAGTCTAGCGAAGGTTAGCCGACGTTTTTCAACCATGGAAGGGGACTCGGATAACGTTTTACGGGGAGAGCTATTGTTTCATGAATCTGCAAGGGAAATTGCACTTGATTGATAGGAAGTGATGTGCTTGTAAATCATAACCCAGGTGAGATAAGTGCTTTCTAAACTGCAGTGCCATGAGCCGGCTCTTCCGCAAACACGACACTTCTCTTGGTGCGGGATGCGAGGGCTGGCTTTGGCCTTATCATAAAGTCCAATAGCCATACCGCGACTTTACGATCAATGTAAAAACAATGTCTTGATCATATGGAGGAACCGAGAAGAATTCTGACAGATAACCAGCTAACCCATGTTCTCAAGAATGATATTAACATTGCCGAGGAAGATTTGAACGGAGAAGTATACTGCCCCGTCACAGCCAAGGAGCTTAGACAAGTCTACAAAAGATCTTAGCTAGGCTTTGCCGGAAAAAGGTATGGGAAACATAAGACAACTATTGCGGAGTCAGGTCAGTCTAATCGAGATATAATGAACTTGGGGAAAATCAGAGAGAATACCAAATAGCTTGTCCATAGTAGTACTGTCACTGCACAAGTTAAGCAATACGCCATGTAAATAAGACATCATTCTAGGGTAGCTTTGATATTCAGAGCCTAGCTAGAAGCGCACCAATTAAATGCTGACGGACTGGAAGATCAATCTACCGACCAGGCGCCAGTAGTGTTATTTCCGGACCCCTTCTTCATTTACCAACCCGCCCTTGGTGCCTAAAAGTATCTTACTCATAAAGCTAAGCTTTGGATCTCTTCAGCATATCGATCAAATAAATGTCTTTACTGACATATATCGATCAGGTTGACCCCGGCGAAGAGGGTTGGTTCATCCAGCACAAGATCTCCGATCTGATATCTCTGTTGCTCGAGTCGAAGGATGCCAGCGACGGTTTGCGCCGAGTCAAGCGCCTCATCGAGCTCCTTCTACTCTCCAATCATATTGATAAAGCTTATACGCTCATCTGCGCCCTGTATGAATATCACAACCTTACACTTGGCCCCTCTGCGCTGAGCAATCAAGATGCCTGTCAACTGAGCAGTCGGCCGTTCGATAATTTCTGGGAGGCCAACCCTACATATAACAACCCTTTTCGTGGCTCAAATGAGAGTACAGACCCGGCTTCTGATCGGAAAGAAAGGCTCGAAAGGCAACAATGGCATGAGTATCGAGAATGTACCCGCACTGGCTGGATGCTTGAGCATTGTAGCCTACCAGAGCCGGAGGATGTACATATATGGCGCGAGACTGACGACGAACCAACTATCGCAATGTGTGCTCGACTACTAGCTAAGAGCGAAATTCCAGGCCAATATCCTACCCGAGAAAACATGGAGGAAGCTCTTGCTGCGGCAAAGAAGCTCTATGCGCAGCCTCAAGTTCCTATCACCCAGTGGGAACACAAATGGAACGGACATCAAACCGTAAGGAGACATTCTTACCTACTCTATCGACGACTCGTAGTGGAGCTGGCGATAAGACTAGGGAAATTTGATACTGCCGCCGAAATTCTGTCCTTAGGAATTCGACTCGATGGTTTCAACGACATCGATGGGGGTCAATTGGACCGGTATTTATTCCTCCCAGGAATCTACAAAGTATTGCCCCTTTTGGCTCAAAGTAAAAAGGAAGGGAACACATTTTACATTGAGGCAGATGACGCTGATAATATGATCGAACAAGTCATAACGGCGTTGAAGATGCGTGCCCAAAACGGGCGGCAATGGTCACTTGCACCAGAAAGGGTTGGCTGGGAAGAGCTGCTTGATAGACTTGCCAGAGCTGCATGGATAGTGAACCGTAAAGAGTATCAAGAACTAGGTCTCACTTGTGCAGAAGATATCCTCTATTCGCCGGCCACAGAGGAGGAGATATCAGAAGCTGAAGCTAAAGTTGGTGAGCTGCCATCTGACTTTAAGGACATGGTCCGTGTTGCAAACGGGTAAGTCAGGTACTGCACTGTCATTCATCAACTAACTTCTTCTAGGTTCCAAGGAGGTTGGCATTTTCTCAACGGTGGTATTGACGGTCTCGATGACATTGGCCTCGCCGATGATGACGTCGAAAACTATACGTGGTTTCTTGGTGACCTAGACCAAGATATTTATTCTAAAGTCGTTGCCCTTTCACCAGCAAACAAGTGCGATGGATTCATGCATTTTATGATCTCAACAGCATATTGGCGAAATCCAGAAAATAGCTATGACGAGACTTTCAGTGACGGAGAATATCCGTACTGGCAATGGGCTTCCTGGCAGGCAGGTGAAACTTCTTGGCATAGCTTCCGCGAATGGGTTGCTACTGAGGTTGAGCACCTTGAGAAGATGGTGAAAAAGGGAAAGACGCTTGATGATGATGATTGAGGCCTGGGGAATGATAGTTAGAAGGAAAGGAAATGCTTGAACTGCTCTTTTTGGTCCAGGGGAGCAGTGTCTTGAAGGTGAAAAGATATAGAAACTCTACGGTATGCTGTTTAAGTTAGGTCCAGGTGAATTAGCACGATAGGTTAAATCAAACGAGTCTACGAAAATCCTGCTACACCGATATCGCAGAGTTCTTCATGTGACGGACGTGATGTGAGCATTGGATGTTAGGTCTATCAGCTGAGAATAAAAGTCTTATAAACTCTGTTGTAAATAATTTTCGAAATATATACAAGTATAGAATAATAGCTACAAATATCTAAGTTATTGATGATTACTCCTGTGTTGAGGAATGCCTTAGTATCAATGAGGAGGGAAAACAACACTGTTGTAAGCAGCCCCGCCTTTAATGAGTTTTGTGTCCAAGCAGTTATCTCCGCCAGAAACATAGAGGAATTTGCACCAATAGGTTGAGGTATAGTAAGTGAAGCGAGTGTTCTTAGGCACATACATCACATCTCGCCAAACGAGTGTGACCGGGAGATATCCTTCAACATGAATGGTAAGAGTGCCCTCAAGTACCATGAAGGCGCTACCATGAGGAAAAGATTGATAAGGAAGCGCCGATATATCAGATGGTGGCCCGGTGATTGTGATGGTCGACTTTGTAAAGCTGTAGTTCCCTGAGGATTGTGGGGTAATCAGCGGCTGCACGATTTGATAATAACCAGTCATGGCCTTGTTGAGGTACTTGGGTCCATATCCATTTGCGATCCAGTACGAAGTGTCGCTGTTATTTCCAAGGTAGTTGGGCCCATCGTGCCAAGCTGCGTTGCCCGGTGTAGTACCGTTCAAAAGGTCTCGTCGTGGGACAAAGTCGGGCTGAGACCAAACATCCAAGTACGTGAGTTTCTCAGCTTCAGCGACTGGTACAGGGCCAGTAGCATTTCCTGGGTTCCCAATATAGGCATTTGAATATGGTGTATGGGTAGTCGTAGTCCAGTTTCTGCCAATCACGTCCATCAACTTCTCGAATCCTCCAGGCGCAACAACGGCAAGCACCTCAGAGTCAGGGTCGATGAACTGAAAAGTGTGGTTTGTGTAGGTCGCCCACGACCCAAAGTCTCCTTGAGTAAGCACTCGTGCTTCTTGCGCTTCGCCATCATGCTGAGCCCAAATTTGTGCACGGCCCTTGATCGCGAAAAAGCATTCATAATGATATTTATGCAGATGGGGGGAGACTGCAACACTGGAACCGATCCCATCCCAGAGCTATACAAGAAGAATGTGAACTCTCCACCGGTGGAATTTCCGTTGATGGGCAGTCGGAAGGTTATATCTCCTGTAAGGACGCTGTTGGAAAGCGAGTATCGTCGAACGGGGTATACCTCGGCGTTCTGGGGTGGAGTCTGCACTTCTGGAACTGGTTTGGCGAGTCCGTGATGCTGAACTAGTGCATTGAGCTGAATTGGCAGTGCAAGCAAGAGCAACAGCCGCAAGAGTGTATTGAATCCAGCCATTTTCGTAATGTTATAGGCATTCACGTTGTAGAGGTCAGGATCATTGAAGATAGAAAGAGCAATGAACTGCATACCACTCTCTTTAAATAGGGCTTCGAATTCTACGCGGATCTTTTCCCTCCGCTTCTAACAATACTGTTCATTGCCGCGTGGCCGTTACGTACAATTGATAGACGCTATGGTCATCCTCCACAACAATCACTATCACTGATAGGTCAAAACAAACAAATCTTTGCTTCTACTCCGACAACTCCGTCTACTAGCCTGCTTCGTACAGAGTATCCCTCGTCCGAGTTGTCTTTCGGAGGACTCAAAGATCCCGTGATGGGTCAAAGGCTAGCATTATGGATCCACGATGATCAATTCTGGAGTTCTTTCGCGACAATCTTAATCTATCTTGGAGGCTTAGACTAGGGCTATGCTATTATACTTTACAGGGGAATTGCAGCTTAGCTGGATAAGGGACCTCGCGTCTGAAATACTCCGTGGTGCGGCTTATGAATCAAGTAGGTAGCCGGAATCAAACTGATCCCGGCCACCTCCCCGCAAAGAATGAATCAATCAGACTGACACCAGCCACAGCGTAGTTAGAGTCTATATGGGCAATAAATGAATCATCAGGTCGGTGGTCGGAGTCAATCGATCCCGGCTATAAAAAGTGAATCCAGTTACAGGCTGCAGCCGGGGTACTAAACAGATGATCAGGGCGGTAGTCGGAGTAACTTTCACCGGCACATGATCCTTTTTCGCCCCACAAAGAGTCTCGGGGCCTATTAACAGCCAGGAACTTTGTTTATTACTGTCTATTACCTGATTTGACTATGTCCTACCCTAATATCGACATCATCCAAGTATGCATAAATCTAAAATCCAGAGTTAATAGAGCTGGTGCAAAGCATGTATGAGAAGAACCCGAGCGAGTAGTTCACTCCAGTCTTGGTGCATCCTTCATCGTCGTTCTTGGTACAGAAGCCCAAGATCTCGCTGTTTTGGGAGAACTCCCAACCTTCGCCATTCCAGTTGAAGCCGTACTGGTCCTCCGTCTTTTTACCTCTAATCTCAAAGAAGCCTTCAATAAGGCACCGCTCGGAAACACACTACCATAGTATTAGTATCTGGAGAGTACAAGTATCTTGTCACCTTGAAATACCTCAAATTGTTGGACATTGTCGAGGCAGCCACCTGGGTACGACACAGCAACATCATCAGTGTTGTAGATGTCTCCTCCCGTGTCAGGAACGATCTCTCCGATTCCCACTACTTGAAAATTAGAATTGACAATCGCAGGCGAGAAGGGACTGATACATACTTTGCGTTGCAGAAGTGCCGACTGCAAAATCTGCTTTAGCGTAGCCGATCAAGACCATCAAGCTAGCGACGCGGAGGACAGGATACATTGTGACGGTGAAGTAGTTTAGCAAGGGTTGTAAATATATTGGAATTGTAAGTTGAGGCGTGTGAGCTGCTGATTTTGGTGCAAGTCGAGCTGACATCAATCCTCTTGTATAATTGCTGCAAGTTTGCCAAGACTTGGCCTGCCGACATATAAACGGAATATTCTGAAGGTCTTTCTGTCTTCTAACCGGGTTAAAAAATGTTGCCTGAAATGATCATCGTTATAGAGGCATAGAATGACGTATCGTGGCTCTTGGCTGGTGTTGTTGCATAGCCATGGTGGATCATCTAGACTAGCTGTGACGGAGTGAGGCTATGATCTTACTTTGTCTTCCAATTCGGTCAGCCACTTAATCTGGAGAAGCTTACAACCTATAAGCTTATTCCCCATATTCTTGTAGATTATCTCCGATTTGAGTAATGATAGTTTGTTTTAGCCCTGGGTTAGCTTGTCGAAGGATGAGAAGGATTCACTACTACGTTATTGCGCCAAGGTGGAGCAGAAGGATATGGACCCCTGCAAAAGGATTAAGAAACGACAGTTACGTACTCGGTACAACTGATGAGGGATCGGATTAATGATGATCCTGACCTTCAACTCTTTTATCCCTCCCCATCCTATAAATACATTGATAACTTTCAGCTCTGATTCTGTCTCGACAATAATTGGTCCTTAACCGCTTGAAATGATAATAAATAGCGAAAGGCAAGCAAAACAAGAGATGATAGGTACGCCAAGCCTGATAGTGGAAATTAGCAATACACAAGCCAATTAAATGCATCGATTTCGCGCTCCCCCTAGAACGGCTGAAGTGAAGTCGACAGGGGCATAGGCCAAGTGCCAGTACAAGATAACGAAGTTAAAAGCTAGGGGGCTGTTGTGAAATCGTGACCATGGAGAGAGAAGTATAAATCTCCTATTAATCGCCCGGTACCCTTCATTCTCAGATTCACTGCCATTCCCTATTTGTTCCCTTGCCAGATAACAACTCTAATCATGTCAACCGGACTCCCAATCAGGCTTCTTTGCCACGATAATGGCACCTTCTCCGTTGTTGACCCTGTCACTCACCATGTGACGAGCTTTGACATCCTCTCCTACACCTGGGGCAAAGAAGTGGCACCCTACAACTGCGGCCTTGGTGGTGTCACTTGGGACATCAAGATCAATCCTAAAAAATTGGAAGATATCAAGCGGCTAATGGTAGCAGCCAACATCAAGTACCTTTGGGCCGACTGCGTGTGCATAAACCAGACAGATGAGAATGAGAAGTCTGCTGAGATCCCCAAGATGTTCGAGTACTACAGAAACGCTGAGACATGTCACCTTCTCATGGATATGAAAGAAGCCTGGATCCCGCAGGAGATTATCGATGATCTCAAGTTCCTTGACCACGTCCTGTACCACATGCAGGGTACTGCTCTCGCCTCCGAAGCCGTCGGCCTGACTGAGAGGGTCGTCAACCTTCTTACCCGTTGGGCCAACACGGACTGGAAGTTTGGCATAGTCCAATCGACCGTCAGGTCTGCAGCAATCGACATGGGCGTTATCAACTGCTACTCAACCTGCATCCAACGTGTCACATCACTCTTCGATAATGACTACTTCACTCGCGTCTGGACGTTCCAAGAGATGATCATTGGCAAGAACATCACTTTGTGGGGGGTAAACCCCGAGAGTATCTTCTACATCGGCCAACTCCATACCTGGATGGACTTGGCAATCGAGTGCGCTGACAAAGCGGCCAAACTGTACGATTGGATTGAGAAGGGCAGATTTTTCAACACAGCGGGAGTTAACGCCATACTGAGGGTCATTGCAGAGGATATCTTATCCCTCGTCAGCCTGCGGACTCAGGTGAAGGGTATCAACAGTGCAAGGACTGACATTATCAATGGTGGTTCTTACTGGTGGCGAGAGAACTACAAAGGGATAAGCAACATATTTTCTGCCATCTCCCTCAGGCCACGCAAATGCAGAGACGCGGCGGACATATTCAGAGGCCTCTTGGGCATCTTTAGCGGACTTTTCACAGATGACGAGGTGAAGGCGGAGCTTTCAGGAAAGGACATTACATCCATCTCATTCAATTTCTTCAAGAAACTGTCTGCTGAGACCGGATTGGCGTGGACTAAGCTTGGAGTAGCCAGCAAGGCGAGGGAAGGTGGATGGAACTGGATCCCGCTAGTAGAAAGCGACAATCAGGTCGTGTCTACTGATTGCTTCGCCGGAGTCCTCAACCTCGGGAGGCTGAAGAAGGAAGGCCGAGCGAAAACAACAGCCATGACAGGTCTCATTGGAACTCCACGCAAGTTCATGAAGATCCGACTAAGCCAAGAAAAAGGAGACTTCCAATTCATCTTCAAAGGCTGCAATTGTGGCAAGAAGATCAAGACTGGCCGCATCAGCAGGGAGCTTATACCCACGTATGACCAACCCAGAGACGTGGTCAAGGACGAGACGGGTAGGATCCTGGTACAATGTGCCACCATCTTGGGAGCCATCATGGACCCTGGATGTGACGATCTGGTTGAATATCGGAGGAAATTACTCGAGAAGCTGCAGCCGATGTGGGAGGTTACGGATCCTAGTGCAAAGCCCGTGGGTTGGGAAGACCGGTCGGTGAGCGGCACAGCCTGGGAACATCCCAACGCCATTGGTTTTCGGGTGCATAATTTCTCCATGAACTACAGGATGGTCTCAATGAAAAGGTGCGGTTCGCGCCTTGCAAACGGGAGTACAGCAAGCATCACCTGCCACGTCAGCGTCAACTGCGGATGCACTATCGTCGCCCCGTTTGCACTCATATTCGAGGCTATAACTGCGGTCCAGGGAAGCTCCCTCGGTGATACGGCTGCAGAGGCAGACCATGACGACAGGATAGTCCTGCAAGATGGGCTGGGATTAGTGCAGGTTGGCGACGTCGGCAAGGCCTTCGACGTGGTAGCATTCTCGGGTGATATACAGGCCCACAAGTCATATGCTGCTAGTTGCAGGAAGAACAAGGAGAACAAGGCGATTGTTCATGAAGTGCCACCTCCTAGTGGTAGGGCGCTCGTGCGGGAGGACTTTACCCATGCGGCTATGGACGTAATGAAGGACTATGGCTATGTGCATACTGGGGGATCTGGAAATTTGCTCTTGTCCAGGAAACATCGACTGGACTCTTACAAAGTTGTTGGTGTCTGCATTGATGAGTATATTCCATATAAGAATGAGGAGCAGTCAGTCACCATTGGATAGAGTAGTACTAACACCTGTTCCCTTTTAGCAGTATCCATTTTTGTCAATTTCAAACGGGAACAGTAATATTGTAAATTTGATTTTTTCTTACATAACTGAATCTAAGAAAAATATCTTGAAGGTTCAGTTAATCATTGAAGGGAGTTAAAAGATCAATATAGAGCTAAGAAAGGTACTCCGTAGGTGCGGACTATCTATGACCCGGCTTGCCTACCGTTTAGCAGGGTTGACCCGGTTAGACCTCCTATGGAACAATCAGGCTATGAACTGATTGGGTCTCATCATTTCACAATTTCAATCTGTCGCTTACACCAATCGTTGTGACTGAAAGTCATCATGCATCCTGCACAGCCTCCACAAAGAATTACTGGTATTCTTATATCAGGCTGCCTCACCGCCCTCAACGCGAACTGAATTTCTGTTTTCAATCTTCCTCTAACTCTTCTCTTTTGTCCCAAGTCCATACAATCATGTTGGCCACGAAGCTTGAGGATGGCAGAGACCCGCAAGATGTCTCCAGGTCGGAGGTTGAGATCCTGGCAGAATTCAAACAGTTCGCTACGCAACAGCGAGAAAATGCAGAGCAAGCAAAATCAAGAAGAAAGAGACAGGCAGAAAAAGACAAAGAAGTAAAATTGACGGAGTTGAGGAAATTTGCCCAGAGCTTCAGGCTGCACACTCCTGTGCCATCCGATCTGGTTGATATTCTTTCCAATGACCCTTCCAAGCAGAAGGAGATAATGGAAAAGGGCAGACGCGATACAGAGCCTTTCCCGAATGAAAAACCAGAATTAGCCAAGACTAAGGAGGTCATCGAGGCCGAAAAGCAGAGCCCGCAGCCTCAGAGGGACCACGAGACAGTAACCCAGCTCCCACAAGCTTTTTCATGGGCCGATATTGTGCGTGGCGCGCCTTTAAAAGTCGATGAGCCGATTGCACCCATTTCCAGTCCTAGGGGGAATGAACCGACGCCAAGCGTCTATTCTTCATCCCTTAGTGGCTTCACGAGGACTACCGAGGCAACGCAAACGACAGCCTTGACTTCGGTGTCTAGCCGGTCTAAGACTGTTCGTCACAGCCAAGTTCAAAGCCCAAATCCTTCTTTAGGAATCCTCGGGAACATTCAAGAAGTTGAAGAAGATCCACCATCCGTACTGGGCCAGAACAAGTCGGGACGATTACTACAGGATGAGCACTGTGAAAAGGATGACGAATCGCTCATATCGCAAACATCCACAACCTACACTCCAGATCAGAGAGATGATGTCATTGTGAGGTTCTCGCAAGCCATGCGCAAAGGCCTCCACTCTCATGTCAACTATGGCGCAGCAAATAACTTGTCAAGGCAACATGTCCTGACCCATCTCCGCTCGGCTTTGAGGACATTTGCTGAAGCCGTTGAGGCGGATACGTCAGAAAAGACACAAGCAAAGGCGAGAAAAATGGTGCGAAGACTGAGGTCTGAAATTGCTCGCAATTTTCAGGACCAAGTCCTGAGCGATGATCAAGTTCAAGAAAGCAAGCGCATGCCGATCGATTTAACAGACAGAGAAGAAATGGGCGCTACTGAGAAGATAAACCGCTGGGATATACCGACGCCTGATCTGGATTTCCAGGCCGAATGGCAGTCTGAACCAGATATACATCCCAAGTACCAGTACCACTCAGAACCATCTCTGAGCTTTCCTACTAGGTCACAGAGCTCCGTGGAACAGAGCGACGTAGAAGTGTCACTACATGATACCACGCAGATATATGGGACATCTATCAACCCAGTTGAAGTCATGAAGCACTTTTCAACACATCCAGCGTTTGAGAAGCTCCTTGAAACTACGCGGAAGCTCTTTGAACGATTTCACAGTCAAAAGATGGATTTGGTACGGCAACGGACATCCCTCTCGCTTCGTCGCCACTTAGGAAAACGGGGAAGCAATAACAGTGCGGCGATTTTCAACCTCGGCTGGGACCTACGTGGTTTCTTAATCGCAAATTATGATGATGGCGCCCATCAAAATATCGACAAGATACTTGCTGTCACCGGTACAATTGGAAATGCGCAGCTATGCTCCGTTGGTCAATACTTTGCATGGGCCTGGCCAGGTTACAAATTCCAGCTGTTGGAGGCACTACAGTCAGCACTGCGTGGTTCTACAAGTAAAAGTAAGTGATGTGTTTAGGAGTAACCACTACCCTGGCTAAAATTGTATTACAGATCAACGACACAAGAGTCGTCCGGCGGGACGTGTGACTGTAGACTCGACGCTTCGCATGGTAACAGTCCATGGAGCCGAGGATTTCATCATTGCTATAGCGCAGCAGGTCTCTTGGCTGATAGCAGTTTGCCAAGAAAAGCAGGACCAGCTTTCTCATGCCTACGTGGGCTTCTTTGAGGCGAACAGTGCTGACATAACTGGTATCGCCACATTCGACATTGATGTTAAACTCGAAGTTCCACCGATTCAGCCTGGTGACAGTTGCTGGAACTCGATAGCCGGACCCGCGGTTATAGTTACTGGATTTCCCCTCCCTGAGCGCCATCACAACGAACAGGGGCTTGAGATATCGATCCCTGTCATGGCAGCTCTTGCGGACACTCCCCAGGCCGTCAGCTACAGAGGTGGCTTTGTTTTCAAGGCCAGACACCATGCTCTCATACCCATCAAGGACTTCGGGTCGTCCATACAATGGCATTTGATAGACACCTATCCTGAGAGGCTTGAGTGGACTCATATCGAGAGAGAATGCCCTAAGAGACTTGGAGGCGCAATTAAGAAAGATTTTTGGAATCGCCGCTCATTTCTTGGGTGGTGTCCGCAAGTCCTTGAGCTTCTGGCAACGTCAAGCTTTGATCAGGCGTCTGTACAGTACTCCAAGGCTGTGAAACCTCCAAGATGGACGCAGATTGATAAGTTCACCATTGGATTTAGCCAGTGGGGAACAGCTACTGCTCAAATAACTTTTGGCAAGAAAGATGGTTTTCGAAGCTTGCGACCAGATGATTACGAAACGCTACTTGAAGATGCTAAGGATACTCATGTCATTTTGCACGACACGACTCACAAACGCGCGTTTCAAACTAATGCAGAGGATCTGATTCTTAACATTCTTCTCCATCGACAGAGCTTGCACCTATCAGGACAATCGCAAACCATAACTGAAAAGAATGCAGTGGATATCATCGATGGTGCAGATACAGACAGACAAAGAACCTCAACTCGTGCTGCTATGTTTAACAACGCTGAGAAGGTCTTTTCTATCCGAACATCCATGTCCAACGCTGAAAAGGAAGAAAGCCGGTTTAAATGCGAAGTGAAACTACTTTATTCGACGATTGACGGGCTCTGGGCCCAGTCATATGCAAGTGGTGACACGGCCGTAAAACTCGGCGTCGAGTTCGGACAGAATGTCACTGGATGGGAGTATATGGATGTGGTCAACAACGTCAAAGTGATATTGCCCAAGTCAGTTGACTTGAAAAAGTCATGCGGGCGTTGGAACGACTACGCAAAAGACATAGAAGCCATTGTCCTGTTCGGAGCTAACTTTGGGGACATTCTCAAACCGGGATCAACAGAACTGTGCTCAAATTACAAATGTCTGCCACGAGATGAGTGCTACTTGGGTGTTCGAACGAGTGCGCTCCAGTCGCTTTTTGATCGGCAGGGGTCATCACAAGACCAAAAGAAACTTACACCGTCTGGCCTTACGCTACAAGGATCGCAAGATCTGTTCGAGCCATGTGCGGGCACATGCTCTGATCATGTGGTTCGCATCGTGAAGCATTCAAAAGGCCATTGCCTACTCCCTCTTGAAGAAAACGGTGCGGTCATTATCGGCGACGCTCGAGGGGCTTTGCTCCCCAAGATGTTTGGCAAGAATCGGCAACCGCAACAGAAACCATCTCGAGCTCAGCGCCAAGAACGGCAGGCTTTGTACCGTACAGAAAGGGAGACAGCCCCAATGACAGGTTTACAGTCCCGAAAGCCTAACGTACATCCGAAACCGATCGCTTCCTACAACAGAACATCAGAGAATACAACAGCGAGAAGACCCAGATATGAGATGTCTTCATCATCAACTGTTAGCAGTGGACCCTGGAGCGGATCTTCAGTCACAGATGGGATCGCCAGTTCGTCGTCCATTTCTTCAAGTCCATCGATGAGAACTTGGAGTAGTATAGTCGCTTCTAAAACTAAGAAAGTTGAGTTTGAGGCCAGAGTGGATAACAAGGCTGAACTAAGACCAGCGGCGTAAGATTTAAATTATCTCAGATCAAAGGGAGGTCTTGCTAGAAGTCTTAGGTATATGTTCATAACAAAGGAAAATATAGCTGTATATATTCACCATTTTCTCGTTGCCACAAATTCAACAACTATGATAAGTAAGCACCCTCGTCACCTTCCAATTACGGGTTGAGGTGGGATGGGATGATCACCTAGCGACCTGCCTAGAAGGGTATGTTTCTGTAATGCCGAGACCAATTACCCCTCTCCAAGAACTTTTGAACCACGGGCTAAGAAGATGCGGAGCGGTGAATCTGGAGGGAGACATGGTTTGAATTAAGCTTAAATTTTACCCTTCAAGCTAGCAATAAGCTACGATGGATTCTAATCTTTGGGCAATTGCTCCATAGAATGAGTCTCGACTGTCGAGACCTTTCATTGAACCATAACATCCAGCATCGACATGCGGGGAAACGCCAAGTGCCCAGCGTTCCTTGCATACTACCCAGGAACAAATGCTGACCCGCGTCATGTTTATCTTTGTCCATGCTACGATTTTCCACTAATTAACCAATGCCCTTCGACCCGACTGCTTGGCTCTTTTGCAATTCCCCTCATGAGCTTCCCAACGTGGAGTAGGCAATGTCACCCAATGACTTGGCAACCGACGATGCAGACGAGTCATTTCCCAAAACGTCGCATTGGCCGTTAAATGCCAATTGCTTCTTGCAGGGGATGGATATATCACGAGGCTTGGTGGTATTGAGGTCCGGGGCAACCGGAGTTTACATAGGATCTGCAGGTATATAAAACTGATGGTTTGTCCGCATTGGTAATCTCTTAACCTACTTGCAAAGTTTCTTCTGTCAATAAACACCTGCCGCCGTTAGGCTCACTTCTTGAAGTTACCCTATTCTCGTCAACTCGGCGCCATGCGTTACACAGTCCCTCTCATGGCGGCGCTGGCTGCCTCGGCTACAGCTACTACACCAATTGGAGCCGGAAAGCGGGCGCAGAAGCTCTACACTTTAGAGACTGCACCCGGTGAGACTGTCGAGGTTACCGAGGACGAGAAATTTCAGATGATCGACGTACATTACCTTGTAACATAATCACAGGCTGATTGCTTACTGATTGTAGGACCATATCCACTTCTTCGACATCACAGAGTGGAAAGACCACAGCGCCGCTCCCTCAGGTGCCCGTCTCGCCAGCACAACAAACAAATTCCCCGAAGAGCTTGCTCACCAAACCAACGTCAAGAACATCGTCAAGAAAGTCAACGTCAAAAACATTGAGAAACAGCTCAAGAAGTTCTCCTCATTCCACAACCGCTACTTCAACTCTGCCTTTGGCGTTGAAGCCGCTGAGTGGCTGCACAAGGAGATCCAGAAGGCTATCAAGAAGAGCAAGCACCCTTATGCTTCAGTGCGACTAATCCAGCACCAGGCTTGGTCGCAGCCCTCGATCATTGTGTCGATTCCTGGACAGGTTCGCCTCAAGACTGTTATCACGGGCTCTCATCTTGACTCGGTTATTTCCAACGATCGTGGAGCTGGTCGTGCTCCTGGTGCTGACGACAATGGATCTGCATCTATCATGCTCTTGAACCTCCTCTCCGCCTTCCTGGAGGATCCCCGTATTGCCAAGGGTGATCATCTCAACACTGTTGAGTTTCACTGGTACTCCGCTGAAGAGACTGGACTTCTTGGATCTCAAGACATTTTCAATAACTACGCCCGACTCGGTATTCAAGTCGAGGCTATGCTTAACCAGGATATGGTTGGCTACAAGGGCCGTGACGGAGTTGAGCGCTTCGGTCTCATCACCGACAATACCAGCCCTACACAGAACGACTTTCTCAAGCTTCTCATCCAGGAGTACGCAGATATCCCCTATGAGGAGTCTACTTGCGGCTACGCCTGCTCTGATCACGCTTCGGCTAACCGCAATGGCTTCCCCTCATCATTCCTCTTCGAGACGCCTTTCGGAAACCATAACCCTTACATCCATACTCCCAACGATACTATTGCACATATCGACTTTGGTCATGTCATCGAGCATGCCAAGGTTACTGCTGGCTTTATTTATGAGCTTGCCCACCGCAACTTCACTGCCTAAGCAGATCCCACGAGGAAAGAGAAATAGGTCATGATTAGGTAATCTATAGTGAAACTTCAGAGAATAAATATTCTGGCAACGTTGATAGTTATAAAATTGCGTCAGTGTGATATATTCTCATGCAGTGAATGGACTTAATGGAGCGATTATGTCCTGCTCAATAGCAAGAATGTCGCGTGGGTCTAAGGGTCACCTTCCGTTTTCATACGGAGGTGCATCGTTATGTGGCCAATAGGAGAAGGGGCTAGTCTATGTGATAAGATGGGCTCTAGATCCTAACCAGTAAGAAGCTCTGTAGTTGATGTGGGTTTGTACCACTCTGCTTACTGAATTATCGTGCGGCTGAAATCCCCCGCACAAGCTTCAACACAATCATTCTTTCTTTCTGTCGCAACGCAACCATGGATCCGCTATCGCTCGCTGCCAGCATCGCTGGGCTAGTGAGCCTCGCGGGCGCTGTTATATCAGCGGGATACAAATTGAACTCCAAGTTGAACGAAGATACGAGCGACACCAAGACGCTGGTTACTGAGACAGCGAACTTCTCGGGCATCCTGCTGGGTGTTAAGGTACACCTAGAGTCCTTTCAATCTCTCGATGTCGATCTAAAGGCTGTTTACAACACCATCGAAGACAGCAAGCTTACGATAAAGCTTATCGATGAGTTATTAGCCAAGCTCTCAAAGTCGAATCGGATTGAGATGTTGATCAAAGCTGGCGGACGGGAGGAGCAGGCTGTGAAGCTACTTCGGCGTATTGAACAGTACAAGACGTTCTTTGTTCTGTGCTTCCAGCTTGGGCAGAGGTGAGTTGCTTTATCTGTCTACTGAGAATAGAAGAATACTGATATGACGTAAGCTCTCAATCTGAAACCCTCCAGATGCAGATGGACGGTATTGTGGCTCGGTTGAAGTCATTGGACGAGACCCACAAGGGCGTTGAGAAGGCGGTTGGTAAGTTAGTTGATGCTGGCCAAAGTAAGTACTTCTCTCCTCCTTGCGCAACTGGCGCTCAAACAATACTATGCAGTTCAACAACAAGAAAAGGTCATCCAGTGGCTGGGAACACCAACGGAGGATGAACACGATGATCTATGCAAGCAACGCGATGCATCCTCAGCTGAGTGGATATTGGAGAGACAAGAATTCAACAGCTGGCTTTCTTGTCCCGGTTCAGCACTATTATGCCTCAACGGAACACGTAAGTGCCTTGAACTTACTGATGCCAATGCTAAGATTTCTCCCAGAGGGCTCGGGAAAATCGGTTATCGTGTGAGTTTCTGCAAACGTTACCTCTACGAGGTATGTCTGCTAATATAATATGTCTGTAGATCAAAGGTCATCGAATCGCTCCAGGAGTCTACTGAGCCTGGAAGTAATGCTATAGTTTATCACTACTGTCGCTTCACCAACCCAGCCAGTCTTTCACCGACGAACCTAGTCGGGTCGCTCATAGGCCAGCTTCTCAAACAATCTTCCAACCCAAGCGTTCTCTTAAAAGTTGTGAATAAGGTCTACGAAAAACATCGCATACGATCAGCTCACCCAAGTCTCCAAGATCTACAAACTCTGTTCACCGATATCTCTAACTACTTCGAGAGGGTTCTAGTCGTCATCGATGGCTTGGACGAAATGAGTGGCTACTGGGAGATCCTGGACTTTCTGGAGACTCTACTTGAAGAAGATGCCGAATTCAAGATTATGATAGCGAGCAGAGCTGGAATGAGCCTCGATGATGCTTTCTCATCTTCCTTTAAGATCACAATCACCTCGACAGATGTGGCATCCGATATTGAGAGTTTGGTCCGCAAGAAACTCAACAAGCGCCGGTTCCGCGGGTCCGAAGTTGAAGCTGTCATCAAAGAACTGATTGTTCGTGCTGACGGAATGTAAGTGGCAATTGAATCCCACTACCAAAAGCTGACGGTTTGTCTTTACAGGTTTATCTGGGTCATATGTCAAATTGACCATCTCTCCCGCGTCCGAACAGCTCTCAGTCCAAAGCTTGTGCAGGCCCTACCTCGCAACCTCGAGAAAACCTTTGAGCAGGCATTTCAGACTCTTGAAGATGAAGAAGAGAAGAAGCTTGCGAAGCGCATCTTGCAATTTGTCATGTTCTCCAACAGACCCCTCGATTTATCAGAACTGGTTGAAGCTATCGCCATTACATCAGATACAAAGACACTCGACGATGTGCAAGCCAACTCATTGCGTGAAAAGAGTTACGTTTTCGAGCTCTGCGGAAGCCTGGTTCGTGAATCTCAGGCAACATCAAAGATTGATCTGGCACACTACTCTGTCTATCAGTTCCTCCAGTCTCCCAAGATCGAGGGGAACCGGGAAAATGAACTCTATCTTGACAATTCCCTTGGCAATATCGAGCTTCTGACAGCTTGCATCCAATATCTGACGATTGAGAACATTTCGACCGGTGGCATAGCCGAAGAGGTAGAGGCTGCACTGGAGGATGATGATCTATACATCAGCCCCGAAGTATTTACAAATACGCCATTCCTCCAACATGCAGTCAGTAACTGGCCAGCCTATACATCGAAGATCTCAGAAGCAGAGCTTAAAGACATCTGGACCTCTGTTCTACTTCCATTCTTCGAGCCTAGTTCGAAGTACTTCAAGTTCTGGGTACGCAAAGCACGCTATCTTCACGGATATTACAAGTATCCTCCGGGAATCACACCACTACACGTCGCTGCTGCCCATGGCTTGCCAAATCTAGCCAGAATCCTTTTGGAAGATAACAGTCTTGGTAAAGCCACCTGGCAGGTATCGAAAGCCAAAGTGGGAAGTAGGACGCCGCTACACATGGCTATTGAGAATGGCCAGAACTCGGTGATAGAACTGCTTTTAGAACTTGATCTTATCAACTCAACAGACGAGAGAGGCAGAACCCCTCTGCATCTAGCTATTGAGTGTGCAAACGAAGAAGCCGTGACCAAACTCATCACAGCTGGTGCAAATGTGAACCACTGCGAAGCTGATGGGCGAACACCCCTCTTCATCGCCATTGAGAACAACTGGGATGGTCTCGCGACACAACTTGCAGAGATGGCGAGCCAGCATACTACCATGCCAGATGGGCGTGGGCCACTCCATCTCGCAGCACAAACTGGAAGCACAACGTGGATGAAATGTCTGATGCTCAGGTTTCCTCCAAGAGCCATAAACAAACCTGATGATGATGGTTGGAGCCCTCTACTATACGCTGTTGATAGGGGCCATTTGGATGTTGTGAAGCTTTTATTGTTAAATACTAACTGTATCGAGGTCGGTGATAAGAATGGATGGACGCCTCTCCATGCTGCTATCAAGCAACAGAACGTTGACTGCGCTACCGAGCTGCTGGTCTCCCATGTTCCGAAAATGCCTTTCTCTGAATATAGAGCAGAACAGCCAACAAGAGAACTGGGAGAAACTGACCCTGGGATGACAGGGAAGTATGGTGGGGGATACAGGCCCAGGCCGGCCGCTTCGTCAACCAGAGAAGGCCCAAGTCGACGCTGGGAAGAGTTAGAATCGTCATCTCAACCCCAACCGCAGACAACGGTTTTGTCGCCATTACTTCTGGCAGTCTCCAGCAACTACAAGGTTGGGGTTGAACTACTCCTCCGTCACGCCGAAACATACGGCCGACAGGAGATTGGCTTGTTAGAGGAAGATGGCGAGTGCCTCAAAGCATCGATGTTGTTGACTGAAACAACCATCTTCAAGAAGCTCATTCCGGTCTCCACGGCAAAGAGCATACTGGCTGTTCTACCCGATTGTCTTGAGAAGGGCGGCGTATTCATGGAGATCTTGAATCAAAGACTGGATAGTGCCTTTGCACATAAGCAACTTCTACCAGAGGCGTTGTCGGACGACAGACTGACACTTGAGATTCCGCATATTATACTGGATACATGGCCCATCCAGCGCAGTTCCCTTCCCGACAATATACTTCACCTTGCTGTACAGGTTGGAAATGACCACGACTTGCGCTTGATGAAGCGTCTGATAGATGGAGGGGCCAATACCTCTTATGTTGACAAGGGCGGGGAGACACTTTTGCATACGGCAATTGATCATCTCAACTGGCCCGCTACTACCTTCATGATTGAAAATCTGCCATTTAGCGAGGAGATACTGTCTAGTGCTCTCCACAGTCTGGTCGATGTTGCTCCAACACAAGGAAAAGAAATCAGCCCCGAGATTCTCGCAATCCTAAACCTACTTCTCGAAAAGGGCACTGATATCAATAGCCTGGATGCATCTGACAGCAGTGTTTGCCACGCAGCAGCTGCTAGAGACGACACTGCGTTCTTGAAATGGGCATTAGAGAACAACGCTCTATTGGCTGCTCCAACCTCGAGAGACGATACTCCTATCACAATCGCTGTGAGGTATCGGAAATATGAGAATTTGCAGTATCTTCTCGGCAATATCCTTCAGACTGCCCCAGAGACTCTGGTTGAGTTTCTAGCCACGCCAAGTACAAGCTCTGGGACGCCCCTCACACAGGCCATTGAGCTCTCTGACATCCAAATCTTGACCAAGCTTGTAGAAGCTGACAAGGCTGCCGAGTTGCTGGTTAAGAAGGATATCGATGAAGATCATAGTAGGCGGCTGACAGCTTTTACTGATGCACTGTGTACTGCTATTCGCAAGCAATCAGACGAGGCTGCGATCCTGTTAATCAGATCGATGAGTGACATCTCATCAACAGGGTCATCAGGGGAGACTCCACTGCATACGGCAGTGAAAGCGGAAGACGAGAAGATGGTAAAAGCGTTGCTTGAGCACGGGGCACAGTTGAACGTACTGCATCGCGACACCGGGGAGACACCATTTGCAGCTGCAACAGTCGCCAATCTGACCAGCATAAAGGCTATTCTAAGCGAGCAGCAAGTAGACTATCAACCACAAGATATCATTGCAGCAGCCAAAGCTGGAGATGAAGTCTTAGTCGCAAAGGTCCTGTCTGCATATCCTGATGATTCGTACAATCAGAGAAAAGCACTTTTCACAGCACGAAAACTACGCCAGAAGAAGATCGAGAAGACACTCTACGGGGTCTTGCCAGCAGAGGCTGCATCATCTCTGATAGACGATATAACCAGAAATGCATACGGCGATACAGTTCTGCACCAAGCAGTTCGTGCGATGAACCCTGAGAAGCTCAAGTCTTTGTGCAGTGAAGGTGATAAAGAGCTGTTGGATGCTTATGACCTTGGTGGTGACTCTGCTTTGATGCTTGCTATTCGGATGTGTCATTGGGCCGGTGCTGAGGTCTTGGCTAAAGAAGGGGCAGATATAGATGAGGCTCTGGAGAAGGCACGTGCCGAGAAGTGTGAACTTTGGATTGATAAGCTTAAAGACCTCAAAGTTGGTTATGGAAGGGTCAGGGAGCGCGTATTTCCCTCTGGGAGTGCTAGAGTTTAGTATTGGCCTTAACTAGCAAGTGAGGAATGCCGTTTTAGCAGTAAAGATTGACTGAGTTCTAATGACTATAGTATGCCAAAGGGCGCCCAGGGTAGCTTCACAATCCAACACCCCCGGTATAGGCTACTTAGTGCTCCCGACTCCAAGTTTGTCCCATCAAAACTTGATCTGGCGAAACCCAGAATATACTCATAACACTGGAATGAGATGTTGTGTAGAAGTTAGAAACAACCCCAGGAGGCCACGGGCTGGCTGTAGTTGACAGCGCTGTGCCATCGTGAAGTTGTTTTGTGATAGTCCAGTCCGAGATCTTCCCGTCCGTTGATATATTCCCATCACCTCGGCATATAGCACCTGTCGGGGTAATCCACCAGAGACACATAGTCGTGTTGTCTCTGTAAACAGCAGTCATGTTACTTGTGCCGACACTGCCAGGGCTGCTGACGTATTGGACCTTCCAACTGTCAAGATCTTGTCCTTCTCGATGCGCCTCAACCACTATATCGGTTACACTAGACCAGAAAATCCTTATTGGTTTCCCGACGCCAGAAACACAGAGTGAACTTCCACGAGGCCTCGCGTCAGGTTCAGTATGGATTGTAAACCCTTTCCACGTCATGGAACCGGTGTCAGAAACGAGGTTACAGAACACACCTCGGAGATCACCACCTTTCCCACGATAAAAAACATGCACGCCTTTTCCGTTTTGGCTGGTCGCTCTGATGAACCCTGCTTCAGTGCTAGTACCCGACTGCGGCTCGGCGGCATAGCTTGCAACGGACCAAGCGTTTGTGCTGCTCCCCCATACAGAACATCTTAGAGCTCCATCTCGAGCGACCCAGCAGAGAAGAGACGTGGTAGTGTTGAGAGATACAGCGTCGATAACCCCTCCATTGTTGAGGTTGGCTGTCTCAGTTGCGAAGGCATAAGTCTGTGGGCTCCAGCCGCCTCCGGTGCCGAGATAGAGAAAACCTCCGATTGTTCCGTCTTGTTTGATGTAGAAGAATTCTTTATGCCCGGAGTGACGCGATGTATTGTTAATGCTACAAAATTCCTGTAGGTCCGTTCCCTGTACCGGAACGGTACTTGCCAACCAGTAGCCAGTGTTCCAGTCCAACTTGGTTATTTTTTGGGCCGAGTTGCTGGCCCAGAAAAGTGTTGAATCCATAGGTTGTGGAACAGAATATGTCGTCACGGCTGAGTACGTGACCTTGCTCTGTGGTGCAGGGATGATCAGCTCATGAGGAGTGCCCCAGCCCTTGTTCATGTCAGCAATCTCGTACGAAAGCCTGGCCATGGAGCCACGGATGTTTTCCAATGTCGAATAGCATGTGAGGATGAGGTTCATCCCAGGGACGATCAGAAAGTCTTGACTTGAGAGTGTCAAGGATGTTGCAGATGGCGGTGTAACTTTGGTGGACAAGACTTTCATGGTCTTTGAATCCTGCACCCACACCAGCACGCGGACGTTTGCAACAGGTATACATGGCCAAGTCAGTGTAAGAATCCCTGCGGTGTACGAAATCTTGGGCTGGGGAGCAGGGAGATCTTGCGGCACAGACGGAAACTTCCAAAGGACACCGAATGTGCCTCGAACATTCGCGGCGTTTATCGTGCGAACCTGCACCGTGCTTGGGTAAGGGGTTCTTATGTTGGGAATATGCAAAACCGTCGACTGGTCCGAGAGCTGAGTGGACGAAGGGGTTACGGTAGTAACTCCCGACAGCAAAACCTCAAACGTCAAGGGTCCAGCCGCTCGCGAGGCGCTGTTGATGTTGAGAGATAATGTCTTTGAGGAAATATCATAGTAGGACTCCCGGGCATCAATAGCCCACAGTGGAATGTTAGACACAACGAATGGTAAGGTGGTGTAGAGCCCGATGGCCGAAACCTTGGTAGACTTTTGACGAGCGGCAAGGACGATGTGGTACCCTTCTTGAAATGTCGGCCCTTGTACAGAAGCAAGACGGTGTCCGTCCTTTGTTGGCTGGAATTGGATTGTGGCCGTGGTTTCAGGCTCAACAGTTACTGCATTCAGAACGACCAATTCGCAATCGTCTTGTGACTGTCCAGGAAGATCCCAGATGGCCATGGCAGTGAGACCAGACATGCTTGCGGTCAGATTGAGTGGTAGTGGCAATGTCTCTAGTGACTGGGAGTAAGTGTACGGTGAGTCATGGAACTTGGATGGATCAGAACTCAAGGTCTTTGCGACAGCGCGCATTCCAGTAGTGGTAAGGGGGCATGCTTCAAGCTCTATCACTCGTACTTGTTTCGTAAAATCGATAGTTGCAGGAATGTGCGCAGTGGACGAATAGAGGGGTCGAGATGCGGTAAGATCATCCTGAGTGACGATGCAGAACCGGTAGTCTCCCGGCGCTACCGGCGGCATACTGACCGTGAGATAGGATCCGTTTACGACAGGCGGACCGTCTAATCTCACTTCCTTCGGAGGGGTCATGGATGGCACATGAGTAAGCGTCTGGGCTGGTTGCCATGACCCCTGCACCTCAGTCTTGCCAAAAGTCGCCTTGGCCCGAACCCACGTCCACACCGAAGGGGCACCAAGAAATTCTCTAGTTGGCGGCGTTGTGAAGGTCCGTGGAGCACTCTCGTTCTCTTCCAGCGGGTCGTCTGCTCGGTCTCTGACGTTTCTTTCGTTCACCTTACGGCAAATGAGTGCTGTGATAGTCTGCTGCACGTATTCCTTTACCACCAGGGCCCCGAAAAACGCAGCTAGTTTGGCGGGCTGCTGCAGGAGCTGCACGGCTATAGATGAGATATTATCGGCTAGCAATTTTACCACCGCCACCCCAAGCTGCTCCAATGACAGCTTCTTGGAGACCTGTACAGAAATGTCTGGTAAGGGTATCGCCGCAATTGTAACCGGAGGTTCGAGGGCGATCTTGACATCCCATGTGCCTGAAAGGTTCAGCAGAAGATGTGTGTCATTGACGGACGCGCCCTTGAACTCCATGTTGTACTGCGTGGTGATAGTCTCCTTAAAGATAAGTTCCACTATCTTCTCGCATGTCATCTCTTTGGCTGATGCTTCCTTCAGACCTTCTGCAAACGCCACGGTCGAAAGTACGTCCTTCAGGTCCTGGTAGGCACGCCAGTTGTCAATGCTCATCAACCCCGTCTTGTTGTTGTATGTCAGTGCCACTGTGGGATTTGACAACCCCAGGATCTTATCTGTGCCCAGATAGCTGCCCGTAGCCGAGTATCGGTCATGCCCACGCTCGTACTTGAGGTCTATATGGAACCCGCTCTTCGTGAGCAGCGTGAGATCAGCCTGAGCTCCGTATACAGTCTGCGATGCCTCCAGGTCAGTCATATTCCTACTGCGGTCTTGCCGGGATGAAACTCACAGCATTGTCATCTTTGGAGGTGATAATTGATACCGTTGTTTTATTGAACTTGGCAAACGACAGGTCAACAGTACCTTCGTAAGTCGCGGCGACCTTGAGGCCAGACTGATCGAGGGGTATGCTCGCCGATACTGTGAAACCATAACCAAAAAAGCGGACAAGTGCGCTCACATGGTAACCCTGCTCGTAAAACCTCTGGTCATTGTCAAGAAAAGTCTTGGAGGCGTAGTATACAGTTGCAGCTTTGAAGACCAGCCCGCTGTATCCTGTAGGCCACGAAGGAGAAGTCTTGCTATTTGGCTGGATGATGTGTTTGAACACATCATCAGTTGTAAGATCCCGTTGTTTAAGAGCAGGTAGCTTAGGATCGGGTATGTCTGTGTCTAGAACGAATGCCACAACAGTAGGCTTCAGGTCTTGATCGAATATGACGAGTGACGAGAACTTCAGAGAAGAGGACCCGATACTCCCGCTGCCTTTGAACACATATGTAGTCCTCTTTGGTTCTGTATGCTCAATGACTCCATATATACTAGCCAGTTTGATCTCTACATTGAACATGGCCCCAAGTGGCTTTCGTAGAGGACCAGGAGGTGCTGTACCCTTGAGTGAAAACCTGGTTGCCTGGAGAGTTACACCGAAGCCCACATCTATCGTAAAAGGCTCTGTGAATAGGCCAAGTACCTTCATTTGGCCCTGAACAAGAATAGATGGCTTTCTAGTATCCAGGGCCGGAGTATACGTGCCTTGACCTGAGATCACCATGGTACCTCCTAGAAGGTACAAATTGTTCACACTCATACCGTAGATGGTGCGGGCCTGGTCGGAATTGTCGATTTTGGCAAACAGCGTAATGACTTCGCCTTGATTCAAGCTCATGCTTCCCTCCAGAGCCTTGACCAAAGCTGAGGGCTCGGGCTTCTGGAGTTGAACGGTGGCGAAGAACCAGCCTCCAGGGTCCAGCGTATCTTCCTTATTCATGGTGGTAAGAATGGATGATGAGTCCTCAATTTTGATGTCTTCAGCGCTCGCTGCCGTCTTGACCAAGATGAGCTCGTCCATCAGCCCGCCGACAGTTCCGTGGTACCCTATAATCTGAGCTCCGATCTGACTCAGTCTGAAGGTGGACATGGCCGGCTCCTTTGTTTTATCCCATATCTTGCTTAGGTTGGTGCATGATACGGAGAAGAAGTAGCTGTGCCTGGTGGTATCGTTGATATCAGGGCGGGCGAATATTGTTGCATCTCCCAGGTCGTCAATATGCGCACATAGGAACAATTTGCCCTTGGTCTTAGAGAGATAGGCATACATGTAGACATCGGTGGACGGGAAGCTGATAGCAGCAGTTCCCCTTGGCTCAACACGGTCCCAGGCCAGTTGTTTACTGGAACTCATGTTTTGAGAAAGCCGCACGAGTTCCTTGTTGTCATTTGTCGTCCTGTCCAGCTTAGCTGTTAACACTGGGGCATGTGCAGATCCAATTCGAAGTCTGGCTCGAATATCTGTCTGGCTGACAAAGTCGGTAATGGTCAGCTTTCCGGTGATGAAAGCGTCATATTCCATGCCCTCGGGTAAGAGGAGAGAGCCCTGGTTCGTCTTCTTGACGGTGATCTCCCCGCCTAGCTCTGCAAGATACATGGCGACACCGTTGGACTCATGGTTCCAGTGCATACCCCCGACTCCCGAGACTTTTAATGACTTGTTGATCACCAAGTGAACTTCAATTTTCTGTAGACCTATTTTTGGCATCACAAGATGTTCGGGGATCGTGTACTTGTCAGGCGAGAGGAACTGGCCTGCCATCTTTTCGAATGACATGGGGGGAGCAGCGTCTTGCTTGACGTGAACACCATGAAATTCCTTTCCCTCGGCAGTTTGGATGTAAGCGACGCGTTTGGGACCCTGGAGACTTTGGATGATCAGGTCGCCGACGACTTCGGCCGTTATAGATGCATTTTTCTCGTCCTTTTTCTTTGTATAGTGTACTCCAAGACCAATGTTTTGTAGTTTTACTGTATCAAAGACTGTCAACGTCCCGGTAGATACCGCCACGGCGTCCAGTTCTCTAACAACAAAAGTGCCCCGTTCTGTCGTTGTGGCTTCGCGAACCTCCATAGTTGCCGAGACTTCGACCACGTTGAGGCTGAAGAAATCAGGACACTTTTCAGGACGCTCTTCAGGTTGGATAAAGGTTGGCTTTGAGAAGCTAAACAGCCCCAGAAGGCCAGTCAACGTCAAGGGTTCCTGCTTAGAGATAGGTTCGAGGGATGCCTTGACCATCGCTGGCTCATCATGCTTGGCAGTACAACTGATGGTGATCCTGGCTGCGGCTGTCTCACTACGTACTTGGCCCACCAAGAGGAGTGAAGTTGGTCGACGTTCTGGTAGTCTCATGACACCAGCAGTGTACTCGATGAGTAGGCCAGTCATGGTCAAATCGTCAACCTTGACCGTCTCTTTCTCCCCCAATTCCAGCTTGAAGTACTGCACCACGTTCAACGGGCCCGTTTCCATGGTCAGTCAACCCTGTCGAAAGCCTAGTGTCCCAATGGCTGGTATAAGAGCGTTGGTGATTTTGTCTCCAAGTAAGGTTTTGAGTATATCCGTGACGAGAACGGTATTGACAGCATGTAGGCTAAAATCGAGTTCGTCGATGGCAGACTTGTATGAGAGTTGAGCCATGACAGAGTTCTTGTTGAACATAGCAGCAATGGTGAACCCATATTCAGTTTTACCAGTACCGAGAGGGCTCTTGCTGCTGGTGTAGAGAATGTCAACCTTGACTGAGTTGAGGCCAATAACACCCACGTCCATTCCGTCATCCCAGTTAAAGCCAAGTTCGCAACCCAAGACCTCGGCACGTATGCTAGTGGTGACTGGATAGCCAATCGTAAAGTGGGCTTAAAGTAACTGGACCTCCAAGATAGATTTGACGAGAAGTGGTAGATGATGTAATTTGTTGGGAAGTTCAAGAGCATTGATAATGTCTGATACTGAGAGTCCATCGGGGATATCAATGTTGAGACTCCCTACAATGTTTTCATCAATGGTTAGTGGAGAACTGCAGTGGGTATTAAGAGCGATGGGAAAACATACCAACAGCATCTTTCTGGGGCAGCTTGAAGGAGGCACTGACAACAGTCTCGATCTTCTCTATAACAAAGTCAGCCTGAATAGAGCAGTGATAGGCATCATCCAAAAACGCCATATCTAGGGTGCCACTTTGCAGGGTTAGCACGTCCGGCAGTATCGTGACGTTGCTAACACCAAGACAGAGAGACCAGTCTCCAAACTTCCAGCCCGAGAGAGTGCTATTCTCCACGGCAAATGAGATTCGGTGGATAAGAACGCTGTGGCTTTTTTCAATCATGGGAAATGTCTCTAGGGCACTTCCGAATGTGGCTCTATCAGTTACACCCATAGCTTCTAGAATGCCGTATACGGTGAGGGTTCGATTGGAAGGTGAAAGCCAAAGCCGGAACTCATACGAGTCAGATTTGGGTAACGGGTTGGCGAAGAAGGTTACATCTATATCGCAGGGCGGTGTAGTATCCATGCGTGTCTTGTAGTTAACCACAACTCCCACCGATATATGGTTCGCATCGAGGGGGTTATACACCTGAACCTTGACGTCTCCTTGAACTTTGGGAAAGGAGGAGGGTAGAAAGTTTTGCCATTCGCTGAAGTCTGTAACGGCCCATATACGCGACAGGACACAATGGGAATGAGCAGTAACTGGCTGTGTTACAGCAAAGCCAACCTGAGATGTGCCTAGGGACTGCAGGGTAAAGCCCTTGCCATTCAGCGGGACGGCTTCTGTAAAACTCATCGTTCCTGAAAGCTCGGTAACCAGGTCATGTAGCGATTGAGTGCCGTCAATGGTGAACTCGACCTCAGGATGCTCGCCGTCTTGCCCTTCTATCACACATCTCAGGTTTACTGTCAGGCCTTGTTTCTTGGCGGCTACAAATTTGGCCGTGCCTGTTGATACGATCGTTTCATCGGGGCTTGTTGCGTTATATACTGAGAGACCTAGGGTTTGTATTACGAGATTGACCCCGGCGAACGTGATGTTGGGGTCGAAAGTCTTGGGCTTAGATTCACCTTCAACCACGCCGACGGCCGTGTCGAGATAGCATTTGATATCCACTTGATGGATCAATGGCATGTTACCTGGAAGCATGGTCACCCGAGCGCGTGACCTGTCGAGATCGGGGACTAGTCGTAGAATCCCAGAGAGTAGCAGTGACGCAGGAGTCTCTTGGTAGAGAAGGGAATACATTTTGGAGTCAGAATTGATCAGGTATCCGATCAGTTTCGCAAGTCGAACCTTCGTAAGCTCTTCGGAGTTGACACCCATACCAATCAGGGACTTTCTGAGAGTCGAAGCATGCTTTGCGCCTTGCACTTCTTTCGGGACCACAACTTCGATTCCTTTTGTCATGGTTTTGATGTCGAGTCTTGCTTTGATCAAGTCTTTTTGGTCCCAGGATAGGTCAAATGTTACCCCCTTTACGAGAAAGGCTTCGGATCCAATCTTGATGGTAGCATTGTCTGGGATTTGGAAGATCAGGTTTGCTGATTGGACTTCAACACTGACTTCATCATACTCGTAGTTAACATCTGACTTTTCGAGGTCAATTTGATAGTTGAGCACTGTAGTCTCGAAGTTATCATTCAGGTCCAGGGCCATCACGATTTCACTGCTCGTTAATGCCTCAATGGCCTTCCATGCACTTGAGATAGTAGCAGGTTCGAGCATTGACGAGCTGCAAAACGACCTGAAACTCTGAGGCCCATAGGGTAATCTGGGAATGGGGGACATGACAGGCTGTATGTCTATCTCTAGCTGGATAATGAAAAAGACATTCTGGTAACCCAATGGCAGTGCATTTTTATGATCTTCGATTTCGATCGTTGTTGATGCTGCTGTCTTGATGTAAAATGCCTTCTTCTTATCCGCAACCTTCCAGTACAGCATAGTCTTGGTGTCGTTGCCAAATTCTGCGGTGGTGTTTTCCATCCAAATATCCATCTTTCGCCACTCGTCGGTCACCCACTGTCTAACGACTAAATGATACGCTTCGTTCTCATCTTTCATGCTCGCAGTGCCTTGAGTGATCCAGCAGTATTCCACGAGAAGCCTTGGTGTGGCTACAGTGGGAACGGATGGGATCAGCTTTGGAGTACCTGATTCTATACTCAAATACAAGTCCGTGGTGGTGGTCGCGATTTTGGGAGTGAAAATGCCACAGAAGATGGGACCGAGGTCTCTATGACCCAGGTATGATGTGTCTGCCTCAACATCCGCGGTGAATTTTGTCCTTTCGGCTATTTCCGTAGTGGAAAAAGATATTTCTTCAGTGGCACCATCCTTTTCTCGATCTGGACCTTTGAAGTCGTCGCTGGCGTCCAAGCTCATGAAGCACCGGTTCTTCAGAGCTTTGATGGTCAGCGATTCGCTGATCACACCAGGCCAGCTGATACCCCAGTTCTTAGCCCATTTCTCCAATCCTTCCAAGTCTATAGCTGATCCATCAGTCACATAGAGTACACCTCCCCGTGCCCTAGCACCAGTCTTGAGCTGGTGTTTGATTGCTAGAGCGAGACCCAGAATGGTAGGCGGAGACGGATGATCGTGGGCAGCATGGTTCGCGCTGATGACATAGGCATCGGCAATGAAAGTTAAGAAGAAGTTCCTGATCTGGAATACAAGCATGTAGTCCAAATACTCTTTCCCAGGATCAACAAGGTCAGTAGCCTTCTTCCACCAGTCCTGCAACTTTCGGGGTTTAGCGGTCGTATAAAAAGGCCTCGCTTGAGTACCTTTGAGTTCCTTGATGTGATCCACCACGTCCGTGTAGAATTCTGATGGCGTTGAGTGAAGACCTTTAAGCTCTCCTACTGACTCGTCCCCCGGTTTCATCTTCGTAAAACACTCGATGTATTCCGCGTGGCGTTCATTCAGCCTTTTTTGATAGTCCGATAAAACCATGTCCTTGTACATCTCCTTGAACTTGAGGACGAGGACTGCTTCTAGCTCGCGGACTCCCGTTTGAAGTTTCCATGGAGGCCCTTTTGTGTCCGTAAGGCGATTTAGCCAAGTTCGTAACACAGCCTCCTGGCCAACAGTGCGCTTTATCGTGACGATTTGATCCTGGATCTGAGTATTTCTTAAACTGCCATGGTGCTGGATCTTGTAAATGGAAAGCATTCCCGGAGGAGTCTTCTTGAACATCTCTGCGATCTTATATCCGACACTGTCACCGGTGAAATACATTGTTCCTCCTACTTTCATCTTACCGGGAACCGTTCTCATCAAAATGCTTTGCAAGTTTTGGTCATCACCATCAGGATTAATGGTATGAGCAGTTGGTAGGCCAGTTGTGCTGACCTTCCAATTCACAATTGACTTTGCTTTTTTGGGGAAGTCAACATGAATGCCTTCGTATTCAAAGTCTGTACCCTGTTTTCAATGAAATTTGTCCCTCAACTGAGTATGAGTATCTCTCAAGCCACTGGAGCCGGGACAGTTTGGCTGGTAGAAATATCCCTTAAAGTCGAAGTCATCCTTCCTTTTGTCAACAGCAAACCTGAGGAATGCCAAAAGTCCAGCGAGATGGTCATCATGTGGGTGTGAGTTGATGATGGCACTTGGTGTGAACTTCTCAGTGGCGGAGAACCGAGTTTTCCAGATACGTTGCCCAGCTGCGAAAAGATATTTGCTATAGGGCGCGACATTTCCACCAGGTCTTGGTCCTTTGCTTTCTTTACTTTTTTTTGGGATAACCTGATACTTGAATGGCCCTCCATCAAGCAGGACAAGATGCTTTTGTTCGGTCCTGTCAGTCCATTCGATGTACATGGCATCACCGCGACCTGCGTAGATGACGTAAAGGCAAGGGCTGTAATCGTTCATCTTAAGAGTCACAACGGTGAGGTAATATTTCGATCAAATTGTTACAAAAAAAACACTGTAATTGAGTAAGAAGTTGAAGGCTAAGTTCATTAAGAAAGATGCACTTCGTAACCATAACCATAATTGCCTTTAGGTATCCCTGATAAGGTAACCTGAGCAAGTTTCATTGCTTTAGGGATACCAAAGTACAAACTAAAACGTAAGACTTGCCGAGAAAACCGTTGTCACATACCAGTGCCGATTGTAGGGTTGGGCATACTTTTGACAAGCACCAGTCAGCAGCCACATTCTAGGATTGGCTGTGAATACGAGCTATTTTGAACTAAAATGCATTCTCAGATGGTAGAGTGCATAGACCATAGTCCAGACTTTGTAAACTCCCCTGAAAGACTCTAGTTGGGCTTGTTTCCAGAGGGTATGAATGTAGTGACTTGAATGAGTGAGCCATGTCTCACGATGGGGCCCTTGGCATTCCACGTCTGGATTGGCCTTATCCGTCAGATCCGCCTGTTGCCGGTTGCATTGGTGACGGTAAATGCTTAGATGAGGCATTGACTTCCAGCCTAATTTGGTTCAGCTTGGAAACGTTGACCCTCTAGCCGTTCGCGTCCAATAATACCCTCAGTTCCGTGGAGATGTCTACAACGCATGGCATGTGGCATGTGTTCTATGTATGCGAGCGGCGCGACATATAGACTCTGCACTCTGTTCTCACTAGAGCGGGGACCATCATTTTTTGAAAACATGTTACGACACCTAACCCTTGTTTGAAACGCCATATAACTTTGTTGTGCTCTGCGTAGTACCTCTCGAACCCCAGCCTTTAATGGCACGCAGATAAGAGTTTACTTACCTCTCAAGGCAGTGGCGCAGTCATCAAGCTGCTTCTGAAAGCCCGGCTCATTAATGTAGTCAGCCGCCTTCTTTTCCAAGAGCTCTTTGATCGTGATATCGTCCATCTGTCCACCAGTCTCGTCAACTTTAGCTAGGTAGACCCATTTCATAACCCCATCCTCTTCAACCCAATCAGGAAGGCCATCACCGAAATCGAAGCCCCAGTATTTCTTTGTCAGACCGCGTGGAGCAAATCCATTGATCAGTTCGCGGAACAGAATATTAACGATATTCGAGTTGGTAAGAAGGCCTGTAATACCAAAGACAGAAAGCGCGTGCTGGCTGAGTGCAACCCCCGTGCCAATACTCAGGAAACAGTCTGTTGTACGCACTGGAGGAAATACTTGGATTACTTCGGTCCATAGCCTAGGTCGAGTCAATTCATTGTGTTATCAAGATGATATGTAGAGAGTACTTACCACCCAAGAGGATTGTTGGCTTGCACTCCACCATCAATAAGAGACTCGCCATTGATTTCAATAGGCTTGAAGTACGCTGGAGCTGCCGACGTGGCACGTGCTGCCTGCCAGAGCTTTACTTCCGGAAACTCAGGCATGTGATCGGGGTTAGAATAGGATCGAAGGAGGACGGGCCCCAAGTTATTAGATCGCTTTTCTCTAGACGCAGTGACAAAGCTAAGAAGAGTGAGTAATTGGTGACTCTTGGTAGGATTGAGATAAAACTCACACCTTACACGAGGGATTGGGGTTCTTCGGATCCTGTAAAAGGACTGTTTCAGGGTCCTGGTTGAGCACCCTCCTAACGAGATCCTTGATGACTACTTCAAGGTCCTGAGACTTCCATTTCTCACCGCTGAATAAGGCGCTCGCCCACCAGCCGTGGAGATCCAAAGACCAAACCGTAGACCAAACCTGCGGTGGGGGAAATACTTTGCCCACAAGAGTCTCATATTCGCCGATGCAGTCTTGCACTGACATCTCCAGCCGACCAAGCATAATAGCAATCAGTCTGTAAGCTATCATGACCCACTAGTACGAAACGCCCGAATGAATGCTCCTGAGAGGTTGAGGATGCTTACCCTCCAGTACTAGTGCCACCAATCATATCAAACACCTCGCAAGGCTTCTTTCCTGGGGATGCATGGTCCATGATTGCTTTCAAGACTATAAGGGACGCCAGACCGCGTACACCACCGCCATCTGGTAACAATTAGAAGCGTATTGTGCCAGTTATTGCCGAGATTGGCATACCTAGGGACAGAACCCGTAGCGGCCGTTCGTTGGCAGCCTCAGTTCCCATCCTATCAGCCCTGAATACAGTGGCAGGCACAGATGGAAATTCCTCCAAATCAGGAAACGACAGTTCATTTACATCATTGAAAGCCTCCAGGGTATTGAGAACTTTGGCTGCGATAGTTCCGAAACTGAGGGGCTCTCTTTCCACTGAGGCAGAGTCCATTAGCGATCGTATCGTTACAATATGTGATCTTACCTGGGGCGCCCAATTCGACAACGAGATACCGCTGCTTAGCGACCAACTTCCAGCCTGAGAAGCGAGAGCAACCCCTGACAGCAATGACATTTTGTTCCTGGTCAGTGTTTAGTTTGATAGTGGTGATCAAAGACGTTCCTTCTTATTTCAAGGAGTCGGAAAATATCATGGTCTTTAGGAAACATATTTCCTTCAAGCTGTTCCGAAGTTAGTACTAACTCCGAACCCTTTACCTGAATTCACGTTACGGGGCCAATGAAAGCAAAGGCGACATACCTGAACAAAGTGCTTAGACTTTAGCTGGTTTTTGTGACTCTCCCACGTTAGCTGCACATCATCCTTCACCCTCGGCTCAGTCGTATTTGCGTTTTCCAAAATGGATATCTCAAACCAAGTCCAGTTACCATCTGCCCTATTAGAACACCAGCCTTGGTCGTGGGACTCTGTAATAAGCTGAATGCTGCGTAATCGCTTAATGGTCTTTACCTCAAGAGGCTACGTTTAGATAGAAAAAGCGTATCAGTAACAGACCTTCAAGATAGGTGAGATGGATATTGCCTACCGGAGTTTTGAACCAGGTGTTACTTTCAATGTCGGAGCCATGAGACTCAACATATCCGCGCTCGGCTGATCGAATGCCATATTTACCATCCAGGACATCTACAGATGAGGAAGGATAAATTGGCAGAGCCTCAGCGTTCTTCAAAGCCTCCATGGTAAAATGTGGCTTGAACAAAGTAGAGATTTAGAACAGGATCAATGTAGCTTGATAATCATGGGAGATGCGAAATGCTTGAGACATAAGTGACGGCGCTGGAAAGCTGGAAATATATGATAGAGGAACCAGCGACTGTGTTCAGGCAGCCAGTCGATTCCGGACCACGATACGAGCTACCCCTCCCGTTTTCACATGCCTGGCCAAGCCACTCATGCGCTGTGATATATCTCAACTAGCTGGGTCCGTCTTGTTAGACTCAAAACAAAGTTCACTTACAAACTTGGCTCTGGAAGGAGCTGAAAATCTAGCCTTTTAGCCACAGTGTTAACAATTCATTCGGAATCTGTTACATCAATTTGGTGCGACTTGGAGAACGACGGTTGATACCACCGAAGCCTGGACTGAGGCAAGACCCGGGAAAGTGTGTTCTGGATGCAGGGTATTCTATTGACTAGCATCTCGCCTATGGTATTCACGTTTCGCCATTCTGACCCAGTCTCTCAACACTAGTATTAAAACATGTGACTTACCATCCAGTCACATTCCTGCCTTTATTATCGTGTCTTAGATCATCAGAGATAATTTATTTCTGCTACTGCGTAGAGGAGAAACATTTCGTGTCACACTTGACGTTTTCGGGATTTGTGGCGTCTTCGGGAACATCCGTAGTTCGCCATCGTAAGTTCCGGACTAGACAGCAAATCATGGGTTGACGTCGTTTATGTGTCAGTGCCCCGATACCCCGGAAGTCTCGATAAGCTGTAAAGAGGAGAGCAGCTTTTATATGTTCGGATTGCGTAGGTTACGATAAGTCGTCGCTATTGTCGACCAAAATAACTAGAACGCGTTCGACCTCAACTGCGTTCGCATCAGTTTTGGAGAGCCAGTAACTTTATAAAGAAATTTTATACCACCTGTGGATCCCAACTAGAACTAGAGCATGCTGCCAAATTATACGTGTCTCGGCGAGCTAGCACGAATCTATGGTCTCTCTTCTGGGCCCCTAATACTTTATATTCATGTAAGTAGAAAGATGATTAATAGCACTTTGCTGGTATATTCTGAGCTTAGGTAAATCCCAATTGATTGATACTTATACACTGAAAAGTCCTAATTAACTTCAGACCTACAGATAAAGTATATAGCTTCCTACATTTAATCTTTCAATAGGATGTCTAATAAAAGGTTAACTCATATTCAGTATAGGAAGGGACGTATTGTGTTAAACTTTATACATTTCCTAACCTTACAACTAACCTTTCTAGGATCTTGTAAAAGCCTAGATGGATAATCGATGAGATTGTTACTCTCCTAAGAACAAGTATCTATATTACAAAGTGAAGGCGGCATTCGAAGTCGTAGATGTCTTTCTTAATGAAGTGGTACACTGTTAGGAGTGAACAAAGTCTCGTTTCCCGTGTTGAAACCAGTCAGACCAGATTGATCCTGATAATTATTAGGACTGTCGGCGAGCTCAAGGCAATTGAACTAAAGATGAATTTTGTTGGTCAGCTGTCCCGGGTACATGAAATGCTTCAAGCCACATGCCTCAGCTGCAGAAATGCTGCATGGTCTCTCAGGTCATGACCAATAAGAGACGAACACATAACGCTCGTCAACAATGGGCCATTCGACAGGCTCATTGCTTGATCATCTTGCCTTAGTTATGCAGAATGAGTTGTTAATTAGTTACACAACAGCCCGTTTCTTCGCTGATTTGCACATTTCTCAGGGATCCATGTTTCAGCCTGGGGCACCTCTACTAATTGCTTATCTTGACCATGGCCCCAATTACCCCTCTTTCAACACGAATAATCACTAGATCGACAGCTCTGGTCCGGCACATGACTCTCATCATCAATTGTACAGAGATCTTTTCCATTGTTAGTATCCTTACAATATGAGTCTTTGCAAAACTTGTCGAAAAGCTTTGCCTAGCATCCCGGCATCAGGGGGCGACGAAGACTTGATCCCATCAACTTCCGAGAGGCTATTAGAAAACGGGAGTTGGCACAAAGCAGAATGGCTTGAAGATGGCGACTGGTTATGGACAGACTCATTCCCTCTGCACAAATCCTGGGACTCCCTGGTCGTGTCACTGGGACATGACTGCCCTTTTTGCTGGACCTTTTGGCGCAACATCCAATCCTCTCCGATTACATCTCCATCCAATGAAAGAATACCGGAATTTAAAGCAGAGATCGCTGAGGTTCTTTACCAACGCAACAGCGATGAGTATTTGGTTAATGTACGTTTGATGGGTCACGGGCTAGAGACAGAGGATTTGCTTCTCTATCTATCAAAGACAACAGAAACGTGCTACAGGGGTAAGTCATTAAATAAGTCTTTGACAAGTTCGATTGTTTATACTGAGAAACATTCAATTATTAGAGGCAGAAAGGGAGTTTCCGCTTCCTGTGCAACATACGCCTGCGTCAGCTGCTAATGTCGCAAACCGCTGGATCAAGACTTGCGAGGCGAACCACGAGAAGTGTTTGAAGCAAGCTGCTCCACCAGAAGATGCAAAAATGCCAACTCGGCTGTTGAATCTGGGCGACGTCAATACAAATACCTGGCATCTTTATCAGAATCCAAGACATGTTCCATATGCCGCGCTGTCTCACCGGTGGTCCTCCGACACGCCTGAACTACATACCAGCAATTGTCAGAATTATTGCAATCCTCAACCGGACAGCGCCCTGCCACAAAACTATCAGGATATCATCGGTATATGCCGCGCTATACCTATCCGATATCTCTGGATTGATTCTCTCTGTATCATACAAGATGATAAGAGCTATGAATTTAGCAGGGAGGCTCCATTAATGATGGATATTTATCAATATGCATTCCTTACGCTATCAATTTGCTGGGAGGCCCCAGGTTTTTCTATATTTCGCAAGTGTCGACCTCACAGCATACCTCGACCTCCTCCGCCAAGACAGTACGAAGACGGTAAATGTATATCGGTGTCAGGTGGGTGGGGGTTTGTAAATATGAGAAGACCTATGGAATTGCAACTTCATGTGGATGAATCGTCCATCAATCAGCGGGCGTGGGTCTTACAGGAACGATGCCTCTCGAGACGGCTCCTCTACCTTGGGAATGACCTATTGTATTGGGAATGTGACGGATGCGCTGGGAGTGAAGTCTCTCCTTACTATATTTCAGTCTCCGGCGACGTTGGTCCTTTCTCGATCTTACTGGGCCTGCAAAAGGTTTGGCCTGGGATTGGGCACTGCGACAGTATACTGGAAGCGATCTCACATTCGAGAACGACCGGCTCGTTGCCATAGCGGGCCTTGCTAAGTTAATCGCAAGTAAGACTGGCGGCACATATTTTGCTGGCATTTGGCTGGACTCTTGGATGCAAGACCTTTTATGGCAGCCAGTAAAAAGAAAAGCGCGAAGCTCGAAACTTAAAGCACAGGGAATCACCATGGTGGCGCCGTCGTGGTCTTGGTTGGCATTTTCTGGATCGGTGGAATTAGGTCTCACTTATAATGGACATGGACCGAACATCTCAATCGCGAATCCTAACTCATTTCACTCATATGAGTACCAGCTTTTGGCTCTATTAAGTCAAGCAGTAGTCCTTCCACCCGAAAGCGACCCTTTCACCTCCTTCGAAAGAGCGATTTTGAAGATCCGATGCCTTCTTTTGCCAACAACATTCGCTGGCATTCCTCACAGCGACGAGCAAGCATGGTTCTTCCGTCAAGACTGTGATGTCAAGTTGCCTTCAGAGGGGCTAGATTGTTTCCGGCTTCAAGCATGTGATCAATCTGGTGGTATGTATATCACATTTACTTTCCATTTTAGCAAGCCTTTAGACACGTCTTTGCAATATTTCCTCGTCCCACTATATCTCCATCTGGAGCTAATGAACCCGTTTTTTCGGCCGCGTGTTTGTGGACTCGTGCTGCAGAAGGGTCTAAGGCGGGGTCAAGAAGAATATACCAGGGTAGGAAGTTGGGAAGAGGATTATCGTTTCTCATCTCAACTCAGCCCTAGTATTAGCAACACGATCATCAAACTCGGCGTTGGCAAGAAGTCGACCTTACGTGATGGAAGCCTTACGAAAGATGAGCGCGTTTTTGACTCGAAGCTTCGCAAGTACGCAAAGCGGCATGTTGCCTCAAAAGTGCAATTTCCTATGCCGGTTGTCAAAAAGGCGATGCAGCACCAGCCAGATACTGGAGAAGAAGACAAGGAAGCCGGCGTTTCGGGACCCGAAGCCATTGAGCAGGAGGCAAATGAAACAGAAGAGGATGAAGGGCCCTTTTTCCTCCACGAAAAGGTTAATTGTTCGTTGCTACCGCATTTCACTACAGCGAAATGGGGCACGATATCCTTTGTATAGCTATCTTAGAAGTATGAATTCGTTCATTTGGCAAGCCAGATTATGACTACTTTCAGCTGCTCTGGAACCAACTCCTAATGCTGCACTTCAGTGTTTCAAATCCTCTCCGAATGGCCTAACTTTTTATCTTTTTGACATTAAGCCCATGGATATATAGCGGTGGCACCAGGAGAAGTTGTGGAGCACCTAATCTCTGTCCACTTCTTTCTTGTCACCATTACTTGGAATGAAAGTAATTTGCTCTGTTCGCTGTAAGACTATCTCATGAATGCTCTGTAGTCTTTCCCGACCTATATTGCATGTATATGATCTCTCTCATCAACCTTCAAACCGCTGAATTCCACTGATTCACCCTTAGGTTAGCCGTTTCACAGGAAAGAGTTACCGTAGCCTGATTTTTGGGGAAAGGTCTCTAGGTCTAGGGTATAGTAATCGCTACTATGGCTCCCATTATTTGCCCTCTTCCGGCAGTGAAGACTTTAACTAATTGGGAAATAAACCACAATGGCAGACTACGAAGTCAACTGGGAGAAGCATGTGTCGTCATCGATTATTCTCTTATTCAGTCAAAGCCTCAAGGTCTCTACCGCCAAACACCCCGCCTTCGTCGTCACGGTGTAGCTGAACTAACAATAATCAGATGATCTTTTTGAAGTTCTAGACTCATATTTAAGTGAAGCCACCATGCCATATCACCTATCACCTCCAATAAAAGCAAGAGTTACATACAGCTACAGAACATAGAAACTAATAGCTGACGCATCTCTTGGCCGTTCAGTGGGGTAAACGGGCCGCGTGGTAGCGCCGCTTTGACACGGGACGGCTGCTTTAGCCAGCCACAATCCATAAAGTGAACAAATAGCGCGAGGATGCCCTGTCTCGCTTAAACAAAGAAGCTGAAAATGGCATGAGGGAAGCCTTTTTGGGCCAGCCTTTACGGCGCTTCCGTCTCGAAAACCAGGGTATAGAAGGTCTCGACTGAATTCGATGAAATCATTGGTGAGGCTGGCTGATGAAAAGCGATATTTAGCGTCAGTCAAGCTGCTAACGTTAGTGCTCGCACAGGTTGAAGGGCCGAGACTTCGATCTTCACCAAACAAGCAGCCGACGCCGGGTGACTTGGCATTGTAGGCTTCAACTCGGTCCGCTCCGTTATGGTTCGATCGGCTGCATTGACAGGGATTCCCCCGCATATGCAGTCATCAGTCGCCTTTGGTCTTTACATCAACCGGTACATTAGCCCTCTTATTGGGATGCTCTAGGTTTCTGTGTCGAGCAGGGTTCTACCCCGCGAACAGTGACGACTCAGTGCCATTTTCCGCAATTGTCACACACAAATTGCCAACAATAATATTCCAAGATGGTTTATTGAAATATTCTGCTAATATCCTGCTTTCAATCAATTCACAGGCTGAACCTGTTTCCACTTGCCTAAGCTAAGACTCTCCTATATCTGAACAGCGTCTTTCAAGGGCATCAGCCAGCCACAGACAGCCGTATATTGAAAGCTAGCCCACCTGGCTAATCATAGTTTGAACTATTAGTACTAGTTGCATCAAGAACCTTTGAGTCCAATCAGACATCACAAAACAAATCATCAGGCAGCTGAGACACAATAGTTCCGATTCCTATTATCTGTCTAGGCGTGAACACTGCGATATAATCGGAGTGTTATTAAAATCTCAGCGCTTGAGTAGATGTGTATATAAGATGGATGCCCTCATGCATGGAATTCTCTCTCCAGACGATATCGATCACTTCCTTTATCTACAAAGCCCCTCATCCAACACCACGTGCACAGTAGATCAATATGACTACATTCACCAATGTCAATCAGTCTGTAGCACTAAACAACAATGTTGCTGGTCTGTTTCTTATTTTCAACCCGCCCCCATATGGTAATCCCGGCCAAACAAATGGCGTGAATACTGGTGTTTTTCCTGGTGTCTTGTGCCTTCCGGATATAAATCCGTATTTGGCGGCAGGCGGTAACATCGCCAACGTTGGAGTGATTTGGAGGGGTCCTGTCAATGGTAAGCCAGCCGTCCATCGCTATCTTCCATCTAGCACTCATTTAACTTCTGCTCAGGCCAGGTCTCCCTACAGATTCTAAACAATGGGACTGAGGGGGCTGGTGAACCAAGTCGGACTGAAACCTTCACGGTTGGCAAGTGGTCGGATCTAGACATTGGCGCCCTCGAAGAAGCTGCATCTTCGATCCGTAAGACACTCAATGTCCCCGACGGCATATCTGATGAGGTATGTCAAATGAGACTTGGGAATTATTGCAGCAAGCTTACTTGTTTATAGATTCGCGATGCACTCGCTAAGGCTCTTGACGCAATTGAAACTGAATTGCAGAAGAAGTTGAGTGGATAAAGGCTACGACTTGAATTATCGTTGCAAGGGAGTGAGACATAATTAAGGCCCTGGAACCATGAAACATTTGATCGAGTGACTTGGATCTATTCGGTGGGATATTGAACTTGCCGACCCTGTAAAGCGGAGAAGGCTGCGGGATGCAAGGGTATTAGGTTTTAGCACTAGGTATAACTGAGGTTTGCTCCTTTACTATGCATGACTTAATAGTCATAGCTAGTAACATCTGAGCGAGATATATCAAGCCAGCACACCTCAGAATAGCCTGGTTTTCTTAGAGGTTCAAGCCTAAACCTGTGCCAGTAAGTAGTTATAAAGTACCTCATTTATGTAAGAATTGTAGGTATTGGTGATTTCTATAGTATGACATTGTTATTAATAAATATTTGCTGAGGGAAGTCGAATAATTGAGTGGAGCCCAGCGAAAGGTCGTCGCGAACATCGATGACGTGAGCTGGACCGTTAGACCCGTTATTTGCAGTGTCTCAACGTCATCAGACATTCATTCGCGAATACTGATGCTTGCATTTGCAGAATATTACGTGCTTGATATCTTTCATTTTAAACTCATATGTAACCTTTTTCTATTCCTAAAGGCTTACAGTGTTAAACAATCATACCCTCAACTTTAATCATCTTGTATCTTGACCAGGGCTTTGCCTTGACATTTCAGCATAACCATGGCTACTCGTGAGTTTGAGCTTTGAACGGAGGCCATGCACACAAAATAAATATGCTGACATTCCAAGACCACGCGACAAATGAAGTTCTCAAGGCCGCTGCCTTGTTTGATGTATCGCACATCACCGCTGTAGTAACAGGCGGCGCAACCGGCATTGGTCTGATGATCACCCAAGCTCTACAATCCAACGGCGCCAAAGTCTACATCACAGGCCGCCGTAAAGAGGTTCTGGAGCAAACCCAAAAGACGTACAGCACTGGCCCTGGGAGCATTCATGTCCTCCCTGGTGATGTCAGTGAGAAGGACGAGGCTATCCGTCTTGCGGAGGAGGTTAGCAAGAAGGAGCCAAACGGCATTCACTTACTCGTTAACAACGCTGGCATTGCAGAGGATGACAACACCAAGTTCTGTGAGTCGCTCAGCGTGTCACACCGGAGCTAGTGCTGATGCTAACCATATTTAGCCTCGGCTGGCGAACCAGACACAAGCGACGCCAAGGCTCTTTCGGAGCACTGTCTCAAGACGGAGCCAGAGCAATGGGCCAATACGCTGAAGACAAACGTAACCGGACCCTACTACATGTCCATGGCATTCCTCCCACTACTCGCAAAAGGTCGTGAGACTACGCCGGGTTATTCTTCCCAAATCGTTAATGTCTCCTCGATTTCGGGAGCCATGAAAGGTTCCAGCATGGGACAGCCAGCCTACGCCACCTCCAAAGCTGCCCTTACCCACCTCAGTCGCATGATAGCTACTCTCACCAAGGACATCAAAGTGCGAGTTAACGTTATCGCGCCAGGGTTATTCCCCAGTGAGATGACTACTGGAGAGTCTGATGAGGGGAACAAGAGCAATGTTGACAAGAAGATGACTAACCCAGCAGGACGACCCGGTCATGATACTGATATGGCTGCGACTATTCTGTTTCTTGCTGGAAAGGGGGGCTTGTTTTACAATGGACATATTGTTTATCCAGATGGAGGTAAGTCTCTCTCAATTAACTTATTTACTCTTGCATTGACCTTTTTCTTAGGCTCAACACTTGTCAACCCAGCTATCGCGAACTGAAGTTGTTGAAGTTGAGGCAGCGGAATTGGATAGCTATCACAACATGGCACATGGAGTTGACAATCGACAAGTCTTCGTACCATAAGTTAAGAACTCTTTGTTTAGTCTACCTATAACCCCTACCAATATGAAGCCACATTATATCAACCACTTTAAACCTGCTCGTTCTCCTCAGCGATGGCTCGGCTCTTCTCAGCGCTAAGATCAGCACCCTCGGCGTTGCGTCGGAACTCCTCCTCCTGCAGTGTCAACTCCTCAGACAGTTGGCCATGGGCCTTCCACACGGGCTTGATCTCAAAGAGGCGATCCATGGTGTCAAGAGGCAGACCCTTGGTCTCAGGGATGAAGAAGAAGACGAAGATGGAAGACATGATCATGAGCGACGCGAAGAAGAAGTAGACGCCGTAGCCCATCTTGAGGAACATCTGGGGAGTAAAGCGAGAGACGATGAAGTTCCAGAACCAGTTGTTGGCAGCAGCGGAAGCTTGGCCGAGTGATCTAAAGCATGTTAGTGATGTGTCTAGATAAATGATGATGGAAGAAACGTACCTGGAGTTCTCGTTGAACATCTCAGAGTTGAGGACCCAAGGGATGGGGTTCCATGTAGGGGAGTAGAAGGCAGTCCAAAGGTAGAAGAAGAATACGGCAGCGATACCACCGCTCGACATCTTGGGAGCCTCAGCTCCATCGGCGGCGGCAGCAGCAACCTTGGCAGCGGGGTCTGCAATCTTGATGTAGGCACCGATGAACCACATGCAGAGGGAACCACCGACTGAACCGATAATAAGTAGCTTTCTGCGTCCAACAGTCTCAATCAGGAACAGAATGAAGATAATAGTGATAGCGGTTTTGACGACACCAAAGATACCGGTGGTCAAGAAGGAGGTGTTGGTACCCTGGATGCCGATGCTCTTGAAGACAGTAGGGCTGTAATAGTTGATAGCGTTGATGCCGGAACCGTTCTGCCAGAGGAACATCATGCCGCCGAGGAAGAAACGCCACTGGACCTTACGGCTCTTGAGCGCAGTGAAGGGCTTCCAGAAACCAGGGCCGACCTCCTTGTTGTAGCGCTCGAGTTCCTGGTCAATGTAGCTGACCTCTTCGACGAGATAGAGGTCATTGGCGGGAAGCTGTCTCAACCAGCACAGGTTCTTCATGGCCTCCTCACGGCGACCCTTGGAAAAGAGCCAACGAGGCGACTCCTTGATCCAGAAGGAACCAAAGAGCAGCATGCCGGCGGGAATGAGCTGGACGGCGAAGGGAATGATCCATTGCTTGTGGCTAGGAGCCATGGTCTCAGCAAGTCCATAGTTGATCCAGAAGCCAACAAGGCCGCCAATCTGCCAGCCAAGCTCGTAGATACCAACGAGACGACCGCGAATAGCAGGAGGAGAGAGCTCAGAGCAGTAGATAGGAACCATATTCGAACAAGCACCAACACCAACACCAGCGAGAACACGACCACCGATCATAAGTCCCAAGCCACGATCAGCATTAGCGCCAAGCATCAGACCCGCGCCGAGCATGAAAACAAAGCTAAAAGTAATGAGGGAGTATCGTCGACCGATGAAATACGATGTGATGTATGCGAACAAACTACCAAAGAAAGCACCGGCTTGATAGACAGAGACGATGTTGGACTTGAGAAGAGCGAGGTCATTGGGTTCGTACGAGGCAAAGTCGAATTCCTCAGTGAAGCTCGGCAGCGCGATTGTCGTGCCGATGAAGGCAGAGTCGTAGCCGATCATGCATGATGCGAAAGACGCGATGGCAGCGGAGACGTACACGCGCCAGTTGTAGACGGACTTGGGAGTCGGCCTGTCCTCATTGACGGCGAAGATGTTGTTGATGGAGAGACCCATGATGAGAGATTGTCAGCCAGCACGAGAGATTGTGTTGTCTGTGGAGGAGATGAAGATCTGGGGATCGAAATTTTTTAAGTATAGGGAAGAGAACAGCGCTTTTAATATGTGTCTGGTCCAATGGCCACGAGCCAATTACAACGCCGACTTCGCTTGAAAATTTATCCCATCCCTGGTCGTAGTCTTGGACTGGCGCGTCTTAGCGCGTGCACTGAGTTGTGCGGAGAAGGGCTCGTGGTAGGACTAGAAAGGTCGAGATTCAGAAAACCCCGCAGACGCTGGGGTAGCGCCAAGGGAGATTTTTTGCTCTAACCGGAACTCGGAGCGTGTATGGCTAAGAGTTTACCCCCCTGTGATGCGCTTGATTTCCGTATTTAGTCTTGGAGAATTGGAAGCTGTTCGTTTGCCTACATTGGGAAGTTCTGGGGTTTTGCAACCAGATTCTGGGGACCCCGCATGGAATTAAACTAGTGGGGTAAGTAATCATCCCCACGTGTCTGCTGATATAAAGGATTCGTCGTAAGCTCGGGGGTAAGCGTTGATCCCTCTATGCGATTCACGCGTTGGATAAGTGCCAGCAGCCAAGTGCCAAGTGTTCGTCAGTTTAATGTGATGCGTAAATACTCACACCTTGAGAAGTTGCTTGTACTACCTCGGATGAAAAGGTGTCTAATGGGATTGACCCAAAGGTGCAGGCGACTGCAAGTTCATGGTGGATCTGGCCAACTGCAACGAGGCCCATATCCCCCACGCGACTCGAAGATCTTATCCAGGAAGCAGAATGACAGTTGACAGATATGGATCTCAGAAAAAGGGCCCCGTATCGGATATCGACTGTGGGGAAAAGGGAAAGGATCTGGCGAGGTCAGGGGGGCTCGGTAGACTGAACCGACCGCGTTCCTTGACAGGTACATTGCAGCGTAGGTCATGCTTGTTTACCAATTCAGACGGCAGTGACCTACAATGTCTAGATCCCTTCCCCAGAGTTTATCCCCAGGCGCTAATCTTCCCCACCGGCTTTCGACTTGTGATCGGCTTTGGTGGAATTGGGGAAATTGCCTCAGGTTGATTGGCTTACGAGCCGAAGTGCGAACTAGCCAATGTGACGGGCTCAGGGAACGTAAAGGGGATAAAGAAACAAGAGAAATCTAGTGGCAGGGACAGTAAGCGCTCCTAAGATTGATGTGACGTAGCTGATGTTGGGCCAGGCGAAATGTCGTGAAGCAGATTTAGTCGAATGAAGCCGATGGTGTGAATGAATGAAGGAATAGAAATTGGGCTCACTGCGGCACGCCAGTGAGCCGACTCGCGAAATCGCTTCTTAAACTGCTACATCTATACTCATACGCTGAAGATTTATCGGAAGATCTGTGAATGATTCACGCATACGGAGAGAGGCCATATGAGTTTTGTGAGCGAGATACTGTAGGGTAGGTAAACAGGATGAGGGACTTCCATGTCTGGACTTGGTGGGACCCACAAAGGTTTGGTGTTTTTTACTCCACCTACAAGAGGGTCAACAATAGAACGAGATAGGCACCTCACACAGGTTAATAAAGAATCTAAGAGAGTGATATAAAGTATTTGTATAAATAGTGTTCTATATATAATAGAAAATATAGCGAGCTTGCGCCTATATTTTCTTTAGAGCTTGCTATAAAGAACAAAGTTTGTAACGAACTTTGGGTTGCATGGCTGCGCTAGCCTATTACGTTAGTTACCCAGCATATCGTAGCGAAAACAAGCCCCGCTCAATAGAGCTAACCAGAATGTTGCCGCTCTGGAAGTAAGGGTAGACAGACCAAGCACCATAGAACTGCGCCTCGCCACCAACAGCATCATCCTCAGGGTGGACATCGAAGAAGCCGATTTCCTCGAACAGAGCACCAGTGTCATCCTGAGCAATTGAAGACACATTCACCATGCGCAGACCAGATCCATAGTTTGCCTGGTATGACACGCCGCCAACAACGTACTGGTTGTGATCGATGGAGCGAACAGGGCTCTTGTACACACCCCGGAAGACAGGGTACTCAAGATCCTGGATGTCGACAATGTATGTGGTTGTGTGCTGGTCCGCTGCAGGACCAGTCTTTTCTTGCTCGTCCAGCTCGTCGTCGAGGAGGAGATACTTGTGATCTTCCGTCACCCAGCCCTGGTGGGTGTATGTTGCGCCGTTGTATGTAGTGCGCGACAGCTGGCGCGGCATAGTACGGCGAGAAATGTCAACGATAGTGAGCGCGTCTTCATTATAGTTGAAACAAATCTCACGACCCTGGAATGCCTTTTGGGGACCACGGTAGATAACGCACTGCGCGTCGTGGACGTAGCCATCTGAAGCGACACAGCCAGCATCCTGAGGACGCTTTGGGTTAGACACGTCGATCATCCACAGGCCAGCGCGACACTTGAGATCGTAGGCTGTACCGACGGCGGCAATAAGGGCAGTTTCCTCGTTGGCGACAATGTTGTGGCTGTTGCCGAAAGCGCTGAAGTGTGCGGCCAAGTCACTCCTGATGCTGAAGGTAGGGGGGTTTGCCTTGTCGGTGTTGAGGAGCTTGGTGAGGTCGAAGATCTGGAGACCGTGGCCAGCGGCCTCAGAGCCGATGTAGGCGTAGTTGCCGATGACCTTGATGTCGCGCCATGAAGAAGCGACGGTCTGGGTTGGGAGGCGTCCGACGTAGGTTAGGCTACCGTCGGGGTGGACCTCTGCAAATGCTGTACCGTCTGATTGGCCAAGAAGGGCAAACTCGCGACCACTAGAGGCATGTGTCCAGCCTAAGGGATCAGTTAGCAAAATGAAGTGTCACAAAATAAGCCTAGCGATGGAACATACCCCAGACATCATTGCCGACGCGTGTTCGGCTGCCCATGTCCTGGTGGCGCAGGAAGCCCAAGAGGTCAATCTTGTCACAAGAGTAACCCCCCGCCTTACCATCAGAGCAAGGCGTGCCAGAGCTGAGGACCTTGTAGCGATCTTTGTCAAAGACACCAGCCGCAGCCTCACTCTCGTGAAGAGCCATCTTGCGCTGCTTAAGCTCTCCCATACCAATGGCATTAGGCGCACTCTTGGCACGGAGGTAGTCCTCATTGTACTTGGCCGTGTTGATCCTCTGGGTCTGTGCGACGGCAGAGCCCGCTAGGGTGGCTAGGAGGAGGGAGGTGATGCTGGCCTTCATGTTGACGGGGTGGGGAGGTTTCAAAGAGATGGTGAGTGAGAAACTACAGAGCGAATATCACAAGAATTGAGGGAGCCTTTATACTTAATGTTGGGGGTATGTTGATTGGGATTGGGAAACTATCGTAGATCATTGCCCGGATTGGAAGCTAGTTCTTTTGTTCTTGGAAGCTGGTCCTTTTGTGCTTGGCAGCTCATTCAATCGAAGATGATTGCGATAAGGTCCGGGCCAAGTCAACACTATGGGTACCAATACGACCCTGAGTATTCGGAGTGACGATTAAAATCAAACATGCAGCATTACTGACCACTGAGAACCCCTGGAACGATGTATATCGCATCTATTTAGAGTTAGAGACCATGGCAAAGGTTCCCCAGAATTATCGGGCCAAGGATCAAGATGAACAGGCACATAGATAGCCTACGCATAGATAATCTTCAAGACCACCAGTCATATCTCGTGTTTTTCTAAGCGACTCGGGGCCAAGACTCCGCCAAGCCTTGGTGCCGATGAACTACCAGATTCATCTTAAGCTTAATATAAATATCTCACGGGTACATCACACGACCCCACCACGACCTTTCTGAGATGCCTATTTGGGACAAAGGCCCGCTTCTGGCCATCTGACCCGGAACTTTTACCAAGACAAAAGGGCGGTCTTGGTGTTGTTCTTCCCGGGAGTTCTCTGAAGAGTACTAAAGTTACATGATCTTCCCTCCTCCAATACAAAAGGGCAATATGTGGGTAAGAAATGTTGAGATGTAAATGAAGAAGGTAGAGGAAATATAACATTACTAAAACCTCTCACTAATTGACTCCATAACAAACTGAAACCAAGGCTCAATCCACAATAATCAATCCATCTCGAGGAATATACCGCGTCACTTTACCAGTTGAACGGTTGTCGAAGACCTCAGATCATTCGAGCTGAACCCAACACTGAGCTTTATGCCACCCTTCGGTACCATCCAGTCCTGAATAGTAACATCCCAAAAACTCAGATCCCGACGCCTTAGGGCGAATGACACTTTCTTGGCCTCCCCAGGCTCAAGATGGACCTTCTCGAACCCACGCAGCATCCGTACTGGGCTGTTGGCTGGTATATTGTTCTTGGGCAAAGACGCATACAGCTGGATGACTGTGGCGCCTGCAACCCGGCCAGTGTTGGACACCTCGATGTGGCACTTGATGACTGTTTCCCAGAGATGAGGGTTACCGCCTAGGGCGAGTGTAGCGTTGGAGGGGGATGCGCGGGCCGAGATCTTGTTTGCCGAGGAGACGACGAGGTTGGAGGATAGTTCAAAGGTGGTGTAGCTGAGACCGTAGCCAAACTCATAGAGAGGCTCTAGGCCCTTATTGTCGAAGTGTCGATAATCAATGAACAGGCCCTCACTAAAGTCACTTTGCCAATTCGAAGAGTCTTCAGCCGCTGAGCCAGTGATGTTGGTGATCTTTCCGTTGTAATCCTCCTCTTTCTTGGCAATGGTATATGGGAGCTTGCCAGAGGGATTGACCTTTCCGGTCAAGACGTCCAGGATAGAATTGCCCGATTCCTGGCCCGGGTAATGCGCAGCGACAATAGCGCTAACATTAGGGTTCGTCGCCCACGGCATCACGTCCGGCCCTCCAGAGTGAGTGACTACGACGGTGCGGCGAGGGCAGCGTGATGCAATACTATTGACGACTTGGACTGAGTTGTCATCTGCCACAAGAGTCTTGCGATCAAAACCCTCGGTGGCGAACGACTTGAGAAAGACGATACAGACCTCTGGCCAAGGGTACAGACCAGGCATAATGCTGAGAATAGCAGTATTGTTGGTGACGTACTGGAGCCGCTTGCCGTTGTCTTTCGCGTAAGACTTGAACGCGTCCAAAGGGCTGACAATGTAGCTTGGTCGGCCGCTTCCTGAACCGCCACCGGAGATAAGAGTACCAATATCGATGCCATCGTGGTCGCTGAAGAGGGTACCGACGGAGGGATCAGCAGCATCGTTGCCAAAGAGACCGATGTTGGTGAGGGACTTGTTAAGAGGAAGAATGGAACCTTGATTCTTGAGCAAGACTGTTCCGGCAGCGGCGATCTCACGGATGAGCGCTGAATGGTTGCCGCGGACATCGCGGCCAACTGGAGAAGGGCCGGGATAAGGATACCCGAAGCCGTTGTAGACGAGAGGCTGAGACGATGGGTCCACGGACGGGTAGTCTCTGTCCTGACCAAGATAGAAGTAAGGCGTCAAGATGCGGCGCACCATTCCACCGAGATCCGACTCAGAGAGTGTCTTGTTCTTTACACACTCGACGAGATTGTCGCCCCAGTACGTCTCACCGGGGGAAAGTGGATTTATAGGTCCGGGCTGGTTTATATCAAGTCCTGCCTTGACGGGACCAAGTCCAGGCGGCGTAGCCAGAAAATCCGACATGACATAACCCTCAAAACCAAGCTCTTTCTTCAACAGGTTATTAATCAGATGCTTGTTCTCGCAGCTATAAGTCTCGTTGACTCGGTTGTAGCCACACATGACCGATGATACACCAGCGTGAACGGCGTCTGCAAAGGGCCACATGTACAGCTCGTGCATAGTGCGATCGTCGATGTTGGAAGACACTGCGTCCACCATCTTTCCATTAATCAGTGTGGCCTTGCGCTGCGTTTCTTGCTCGTTACCGACGAGATGCTTGGCTGTAGCCTGGACACCGGTGTCTTGGATTGCTCGGATTGTCTCGCCCATGGCGATGCCGGTTAGGTACGGATCTGGTGAGAAGCCCTCCCAGTTGCGACCGCCATATGGGCTTCTTCCCAGGGCTCCTGCAACGGGTCTAATCTACCGTCAGTGATTCCAACACGAGGAGGAGTGACAGATCTCACCCAAGAATCACGTGGGCGCCCTTTGCTTTGAATTCTTCCGCCATTGCCTCTCCCCTCAGCGCCATGAGCTGCCTGTCCCACGTCGCAGCGGTAGTAACGCCGGATGGAAAGACACTGACTAGATCGCCGAGGCGAAGCCCGATTGGTCCGTCTTGGATGCAAAGACCGCCGAAGCCAAGACGCTTGATGGGTGCGATGTACTCGATGCATGTGCCATCAAAGGTACCTGTCACCATAGAGGACTTTTCCTCCAGGGTCATCTTGGAGATCAGTGAGTCTGCTTTACCACGGGCGATGAGCCATTGCGAGGGGTCGATTGCTGTACCACGTCAGTCAGCCTTGGCCGAGATGTGAATGCCGATCTAACCTGGTGATGATTGAGATCCTGCTACAATGGGCAAGGCCAGTGATAGTAAAGATGCCCAACTGAGTTGATACATCTTGACTTCGGAATTTCCAGTGTGTGAGCTACCGTCTTAGCATAACCATCCTATCTGCCAATGCTTCAGTTTATATACAATACTGCTCATGCAGCTGGACACTAAATGAGCATCCACAATCAATTTCTCGCCGAGGTCCGCACAGTCCCCTAAAGAGGCCGAAATGAATCGTAACATGCCAAGAACAGCGCAATCCTCCATCCTCAGCTCTGCTAGCCCCCAACCTAATCTGTACAAGAATGGGCGCAAGAGTCTAGACCTATATGTACCCGCGACCTAATCTTACGATTATTATCGTTGCATCATGACTTCAGCTGACAAGGGTCCTCCCCATTTTCACAGAATACGACACGTCAATTCTGTACCTAGATTACCACTAATCTACCCAAAGTCCTCGTCGAATCCCTCCTGCAGATCCGTGGCTACCCCATCAATGAGCTCAGCTGCGCGTCCTTTCGGCATCAAGACTTGTACCTGGTATACCAGGCTCTTCGTGTCTCCTGCAAGCAGCCTTTGCCATATAAATCATGCATCAATTTCGGACAGGCAGAGCATCTACTTCTAACGACTGGCAGAACATATGCTGCTCCTCTCCGAAATTTATCTCCTCCATAGAAACTTTGGTCCAATCATCTACATACAAAGTATCAGTGTCAAATGCGGGGGCCAAGTCCATGAGCCCGTTGATAGCTTGGATTGACTGAATCCACTCATGGCCCTTGGCCAGTTTCTCTGGCGTCAGTCCAGTGACTCCTTCACGAACTGCGAATGCCACTTCGCTCAGATTCTTAGACGCTGGTAAATACGGCGTATCAGCAGCTGTGATGCAATTATCGAAATACTCCCTAGCCACATTTCTAGCCTTGCGTGCATCTACTATATTGACAATTCGCGTAACGCGCGGATGCAACGTAAGCCCATTGTACACAAAGCGGTTCAGCGCCTTGAGTAGGCAGGCTTTGAATGCATCTTGTGTTGAGCAAGTCTCCGGGTGTATCCGAGCCCGTGCTTTCTGAACAAGGATGCTGAGATCTTCAGCTGAGAAATCAAATCTTGCATGCTCCAAGGTCTTGAACAGTATTGCGTGAACTAGGGGGCATAGGCTTTGATCTTGCTTATTACCATGGGGAACAAGTCCTGTGATAGTCTGGTAAGACTTCGATCCTTGACTGCTCTATCTCATTACTCTTCTCTTGACACTACCAATGCCGCTTTGGCCATCCCGCTCTTGTAAGATGACGTCATTTCAATACGCTCTCTGCTTGCTTCGTCTATATTCCCCTCACTATCAGACTCTTCAAATACGCCTCGACTCAACTTGTAACACATGTCTGATCTGGAACGTTCTCCAAACTCTTCCTCGAGAAATGAAGCTCAGCTGGTACGGATTCCGGAATCTGAATACGACGCGAATTGCTGGCGCGGAGTGGGCCACCTCGGCGGATTTAGCAGACAGGCCCCAAGACAGCCAATCATAGGCTGCTAAACCCGCCGTTGTTGGTTGCCATGTAAAGCGCTGACATTGCAATCCCTTTTGCCGAGATCAGGCCACTTGAGACAGACACCTTGACTTATTTCACTCAGAAGAGCCCGAGATCAGATCTGTCGAGTTGTCTGTCATCTAGCAACTGATCCTAATAGCAATTTGACGGCATGCCTAGTTCCCAGTTGGCGCACCCGTCCCGCAAGATCCTGCTTGTGGTGACGACGGGCGGATTCACCCATGCCAGTACGTTAGACCAGCCCCTCTCCATATCACGCCACTCACTTCCAAGTTCCATCTAACCGTCGCCAGGTCCCGTATTCGAGATTGGCAAAATTCTGGCCGCAAGAGGCCACACCATTGAGTTTGCTACGCTCGATGGCCAGGAACGCTGGACCAAGGGCTATGAGTTCATCACAAAGGTCCACACCCTGGGCCCGGGCCCGACTCACGACCAGATGAATGCCCACTACCTGCGCATGCGAACGTGGGACATCTCAAAGGGCATCTCGGGGACCATGCCCAGCAAGTATCTATGGGACTCGTTCTGGCCACAGACATATCGGGGACTCAAGGCCATCATGGACGACCCTGAAACAAGGCCCAGCATGATGATTGCCGACTTCTTTGTTGATGCCGTCAAGGATATCCACGTCGAGTATAATCTGCCAATCACTCAAGTCTGGCCCCAGATGCCCTTCTTGATGATGCCATGCTCCTACATTCCGGGCCAACCGGGCTTTCAGCTTGAGGGAACACTTACCTCGGAGCATGCGAGCCTCTGGCATCGGATCAAGAACGAACTCGTCATCTTCTTTGACCTGCCCGTCATCATGAAATGGATGAAGTGGACCCAGAAGATGCGCCTCGAAAATGGTGTCAAATATCCTCCTCACAAGATCCAGAAGCCTGACTACCTTATATTTGTCAACTCCTTCCTTGGCCTGGAGATCCCCCGTGATCTACCTCCTACCTGTGCCCCGGTTGGACCCTTGATCAGTGACACTTATCCGCCACTCAACGAGGAGTGCGACCAGTTCCTGACCAAGCACACCAAGGTCATCTACATCGCCCTAGGCACACACATTATCCTCACCAATGCCGACGCAGCCAAGATCATCAACGGTCTGCTGCTTCTTCTTGAAGGGAGCTTGTTGGACGGCGTCATTTGGTCTATTCCCAGGAGTGGCCGTCAAGATCTCGATGTCAACACGACCTATAAAACTGGTAACAAGTCGCTCCGTCTGGGGGATATTCTGGATGGAAAGAACCCTGACTGGCTGTGTTCCACCTTTGTCCCCCAGCGAGCTATCCTCGACCACCCCTCGACAAAGCTCTACTACACACATGGTGGTGGTTCTAGCGCCAACGAGGGTCTCTTCCACGGGGTACCCATGCTGTCGATGGGTGTCTTCATGGACCAAATCTCCAACACAGCTCGACTCGTCGATGGAGGCGTGGCTGAGCCGTTGAACAAGTTCCGCTTCACGTCCCAGGAGATCTACACAAAGGCAAAGAAGATTCTCCTTGACCAAGACGGGAGCTACAAGCGCAATAGCCTGCGGTTGATGCGCATCGCCCATGTGGCTGCCCGACGGAAACACCATGCCGCGGACCTGGTCGAAGAGCTGATTTACGACACTGAGCTGAGGTTCAAGGATGGAAAGGAACTCAGGCCCATGCATCTGCAGACGGCGGATATGCGCATGCCAGTGTGGAAGGCTAAGAACTGGGACATGTGGGCTGTCAGTCTTCTGGGCATTGGTGCTGTCTTTGGAGGACTGGGGATTGGCGGAAGAATGTTGTGGCTGCACCGGGGTTGGCTGACTGGATCAGTCAAGGTATTCGTGGGAAGCCAAGAATGGTTGAGGAACCTGATCAAGTAGGTTTGCTAGTTTAGAAGTGTATTGGCCTTGTAAAACAACAAGCTTGCTTAAAATGCGATCACTGTTTCTGATATAGGTACACAAAAGTGACCAGCAACACCCTCTATGAATCATTTCACTGGATCATACACGCCAACCGAACACTTGGTAGAGCTCTGGTGGAGACAGGCTTGTGAGTAACTTGGGCTCAGAGTCATACGTCCTTCTTCATCTCACTATAGCTCACTAGCCACCAGTCAGTAATTCGTGCGACATACTTGAGCCAAAGACGCATACCTGAGAAATCCTCGTTTATCGCTGGCGGATGTGACATCCACCAATCCCACGCCTTGAGCGCCAGGTTCCGCCACCAACACTTCCACGGGGTGTCTCCAGCATTGAAAGTGAATTTTTGCGCAGTCATGCTCTGTCTAGCTGCTTCAAAGCCATGCTTCAGCATTGCTTCCTCATAGATGGATAGCTGCGCTTTGAGAAAGTCACCTTGGCCTTGCGCTGGCTCGGATTTGAGAGCTTTGGCAAGGGACATGGCGTCTATGATGGCGCTGCTGGCACCCTTGCCTAGGTATGGGGTCATACTGTCGACTTGGTTAACACTGGATTCATTCTCACCGGCAGTCGAGAGTGAGAGACTCACCTATGAGCGGCGTCCCCCAAAAGAGTGACCCTTCCCGACTCCCACGGCTTGATCGGATCTTGTGTCTTGACATGCGACACAAACACTGAGCTGGGCACACTCAGCGCAATAAGAGCCCGAAGAAGCGGACTCCAATCCTTGGCTCTGGCCAAACACTCATCCTTCAGCTCCTCGGGAGTCATCTCGTCGGGATGTTTGCTCTGGTTCACGAACTCGTTGGTGTAGCAGCCGAGCCCAAACATGAGAAACGAGGCGGCAGGGTCAATCTTTTCCAAGTCATAGGGTCCATATGGTCTCTGGCGATCTTTGTAGTAAGCCACCACCATGGAACGCCTGGATGTAATTGCCTAGCTGGACGTTAGCAATCGCATACAGCTACAAGCGAATAGTGTGAACCTACCACACATCCAGACTTCCAAGGAATCATGGCTTCGGTCTCAGGAGTAAATGGCGCTTTGAAGTAGATAACAGTAAGACCACTGGCACTCCTTTGACTGTTTGGCAGCAACAGTTTCCGCACTTTTGAACCGGCTCCGTCGGCTCCGACTAGGACATCGCAATCAATCTCATCCCCATCTGCAAAGCGCACCTTTACGTCGCCCGATTCTCCATCCAGTTGCTCATAAGATGAGAACTCTTTGCCGAATTTGACAATATCTTCTGCGCCGTGCAGCAGAGCCTCCCGCAACTTCCACCTTGATACAGAGCACATGTCCCTGGACTGCTGCACATCCAGGCGACAGATGAGCCTACATTGCTCATCCATAAACGCCACACGATTACCCTGGGCCTGTGGAATGCCAATGGCGTCATCGATAAGAGTCGCTACAGACGCAGGAAGCTGGCTGCGCAAACCATCGAGGATAGAGGGAGGAACAAGGATACGGAAACCAACCAACGAACTTACGCCGCTACCATCACGCATACCGCGCTCGTAGACAGTCACACTAAAGCGAGGGTCTTGTCGAAGTATCTGCGCGAGTACGAGACCACCTGGGCCCGCGCCAATGATAGCAACACGAATGGGTTTCTGGTCTGTCATGATGAGGTTTGAGCTGGTGAACCATCATAATAGCAGCCTTGATCATTTTTTAGTCTTGATAACTACATAGCCAACCGAATGAGTACAGAATACGTGGTCATCCCATTTCGGAGGAAAGAATGGGTATCAGCCCATCCTCGGCGGGTTTTGCTTACGGCCAGTTGGAGGAGCCAACAGTCCTGTGGACCGGCACGGATTTCGGAGTTCGGCATACCGTACCCGCGAACCCTTTTTTCGCGACAAAAGATAATGGCTTGGCTTGATCCTGCCACAAAGTGCAACGGCAATAATGGCACCATCTTCAGAAACCCATCTGGCGCCAGCGACAGAGCAGCCGGTCCAGCTCAATAGCTCCAGCATCAGCTCGCTGCGAATGGCCTTGGGCGTTCTTGGGTATGACCCTGTCTCACCTTGACTGGTTCTGTGAGGCTTTTCTGACATGCGACAGGCTCTGGATATGCCTCTTTCTGTCTGCTCTAGAGACAACCATTGTTGCAACAGCACTACGCACCATTTCTGATGATCTCGACGGCCTGACACAGTCTAACTGGGTGGTTGTGGCCTACCTTCTCACTTACAATGGTAAAACAGACACCAAAGATGTTAATGAAGGGTTGATACTGATTATGGTGATGGCAGGATTCCTACTTTTGTTCTCCAAATTGACCGATGTCTTTGGCCAGAAGACGCTACTCATCGTCGCTCAAGTCATCTTTTTAATATCTTCCTTGGCCTGCGGCGCAGCCCAGACGATGCCCCAGCTGTGAGTCTTCTTTCTGTCGCTCATCCTCTTGACCTAAGTGTACGACTTTTGCTGACTACCATGATGTCTATCAGTATTGTTTTCCGTGCCTTTCAAGGCCTTGGAGGCTCTGGCATCTACTCGACCGTCTTTATCATCATCGCCAAGATCGTCACAGTTGAGAAAGTGGGTATGTACACCGGAATACTCAGCTCAGTATTTGCGTTGGCCAGTCTCCTGGGGCCGATCCTTGGCGGCGCCATTGTTGAAAGCACAACTTGGCGATGGGTGTTCTTTATAAAGTAAGGCATACCCTCATAGAAGAGGTTGATCGGAGTCAGAGGCATGTTGTACTAACATGGGCAGTGGCCCGGGAATCGCCATTTCTCTGGCATTTGTCATCCCTGCTATTCCTGGTGCAAATCACAGACTCTTCGGCAAGGACCAGATACAGCGCGTTGACGCCATTGGAGGTTTTCTTTCTTTGGCCTGGCCGATCCTGCTGGTATTTGCACTACAAGAAGCGGGCGATGGGTATGACTGGAATAGTAGCGTCATCATCGGGACGCTCGTAGGTAGCGTCATTGGACTCGTTTCCTTCGTTGCGTATGAGGTGTGGGTTCAGCGACAATCGCGCCCAGAGCCGATATTTCCCATTCGATTACTACGGAGTTTGAGCTTGTCACTCAACCTAATGTAAGTCTTCATCGTCCTAGAGGTACCTCCATGAGGCAGCTACACAGAAAAGGGGCCAGCTGACACGCCACGAATAGAAACATGTTCGCTATGGGCGCATGCTTCTACGCAGCCATCATACTACTTCCCCAACGATTTCAGTCTGTCAATGGGCTTTCAGCACTGAATGCTGGCCTCAAAATGCTTGCATTTACGCTAGTATCACCAGTCTTTTCTATGGCATGCGGTGTAGCATTGTCTAAGAAACCTCTGGCTGTATACATCCTGTTGTTTACGGGGGCGGCTTTGACTACGTTAGGTATGGGTTTGTTAAGCAGTTTGCCAGATTCGGGACCCGTATCCAATCCAGCTTATGGCTATGAAGTCATCCTTGGTGTGGGACTGGGCCTTATGATGCCGTCATTAATCTTCTTGCTGAAGGTTGAGTTTGGCGATGAAAACTTAGGTTGGTCCTCCTGTCGATCTGCTATTTTACAATCTTTCTGATAACATCAGCTGCTGTGATGGGCGCAAATAACACGGTTCGAACCCTTGGAGGCTGTGTTGCCTTGGCTGTCTGTTCAACTGTGTTGCACACGGACCTCAACAGACAACTGGCCACTTTCCTCACTCCCCAGCAAATTGCAGCTGTGCTCAGTTCTTCAGCAGCCATCGATGAACTCAGTGATTCGGAAGCGCTGAAAGTAAGGAAAGCGTACGGTGTAAGTTATGATACGCAATGCAGAGCTCTCTTGGCTTTTGCTGGACTGGGCGTTGTGGCAGCTTCGGGTCTGTGGTTCACAAGTAAAAAGTTGAGAATCAGGATGAGGGATGTGCGAGAAACACGGGAATAGGATTAATGAGTAGAAGACAAACATCTAATATGAGGGCGCGAAGATAGTCAATGTGATAGGGGTATGGTAGAAACTTTAGACTGAGATCCAGGATGAGAACAGCAGAGATGCTTGATCGAACTTCACTACTACGTTTCAAAATACAATGAGCAAAGGGTTCTACATAACAAAAAGGGTGTCATTCCAACCCTAGCGGAGGGCTACAAACCAAACCTCTTAAGCAATAGCTTGATATTCAAGAGCACATCGACTACTTGGTTACTATACAGCTGTCATGGCCTTATCAATTCCTCTCCTCAACGTCATTGCCATCTGCTGAACAACTCTAGTGGCTCTGGGTACCTCGTGTCTTCCTCCATGATCAAACTCAACTCTCCTCCTGGGATCACACATGTCCCTCAAGTTCAGGCTTTCCTTGATGGTATGGTCCTTGGCCCCATAGATGTGCGCTGTGGGAATCCGAATGGTTAAGCCAGCCTCACTTACTTTGTGGGCCACGAGCATGTTCCACTGTTCTTCAGGATGTGGCTCGTGGCCGGGTACATATGGACCTAGCCAAGGCTCCGTCAATGGGGCCATTGTATCTACAGTTGGCTGGTAGTCGAGATCGTCCTGCTCTAGCGCCTTGGTAACAAGCAGGGGACTCCCGCCACAGATGAACGCGGCAAATTTGAATAGGTTGGGCCCGAATGGGTTCTGTACCTGATGATCGATTATGACAGCTGCAAGGAGGGCTGCACCCTGTGAGAAGCCCATGCAGGCGTCGAATGGTCCCTCAGTCGCTATGAGATCGAGCAGTTCGGCTTTGGCTTCTGTGAGAGTGCGACCGCCGAGGCCAGGAGAGTACCAAGTGTAGAAGGGACCGGCAAATATGTTCTTGATCTCTGATCCGCCAGGTTAAGCGTGACGGTACATTATGGAGATGAGAAGACGAGTTACCTTGCACTGGTTCTACGTCACAAAACCCATCATAGAACTTGAACGTGGCGTTGCTGTCGAGCGCATTACGAATTGGTCCTGGATCTTGTGTTACACAATGTCCCGTTAATACAGAGTATTTAAATTACCAGTTTGAATGTCAAGGACCTGATTTACAGATAGACCAGTCAGTGATGAGCATGCAGAGAATTCAGAATACGACGTACATCTGAGTTAGTGCCGGCACCATGCAAGCAAAGGAACCTCATCTTGAGGAGTGGGTTTGACTGAGTTTGCTTTGACTGTAGGGCTGAAATCTGGGAGAGGCGAGTTCTGGTCGACGTGTGTTGTTGTTGTGTTGGAAGTCGTCAGGTAGCCTCTCCGTCACGTCTAACCACGTGGTGTAAGCGCTTGTGCTCATATGACGATTCCATTTCGCCATGTCGGCCATGTCGGCCTTGCCAGAATGATCAGGAATCTCGGCTGCCGTGTCACGGCGGGTTAATTCACGCCGTTGAAACCCACCGAGCGAATGGGTGTTGCTGCTGGAACCCGCCGACATGTGGCGTGAGCCGACCAACAGCTTCTACCTTGATCTGACATGTATCATGGCGATAAGCTAGCTGTGGATCTAGGCACGAGACGGGATAATTTCTGCTTCTTTTTACGGAATGTGGCTACGCCGGGAGGATTGCGCGATATGTGAACGCAACTGGGGAGTTGAAACGAGGCGCAGGAATCCGAACCTGGTTCACCATTCCTCCGCTTATCGCCTTACGACTTTTACCCACCACTGCTTACGGTCTGGCCATCTCGGCGGTCTCTACCGGAGATCCGTTTGGGCGTTGGGACTTGCCACCTTGTAGAGACATCGCGTTCTTGAGTGTGGTGCGTCTAGAGAGAATATCATATGCCAAAAACGCCCGGCTCGCTGTGAGAAGACAACTGTACCTCTCACTTCTCTCGCTCTTCTCCTAGACTTTATCCTAAGACATCTCATAAGTCCTCCGTTGACCTTTGTGCTAAGTCTTCCCCTAAGTCTCTCCCCGTCGTCAAAATGTCGGCACACACCAAAGATATCACGAACAATGGCGACGCAATGCCAGAGCCTCTCGTTCAGGCTGTCTTGCAGCAGGACAAGTCCATGCCTATCGCCATTGTGGGCATGGCTTGTAAACTACCCGGCGAGGCCACCAACCCAGACAAGCTATGGCAACTATGTGCCGAGAGGAAAGCCGCCTGGAGCGAGGTTCCCAAGGAGCGTATGAATATTGATTCCTTCTGGCATCCTGATGGCGAACGAGGAGGAAACGTATGATCTTTTGCCCTTGCCACATTTTTAAGACCTTTGATACTGATAAAATAACCCTAGACAAACGCAAAGGGAGGACACTTCCTGAAGCAAGACGTTGCCGCCTTTGATGCTTCGTTCTTCTCCATCCCTCCCACAGAAGCAAAGAGCATTGACCCTCAACAACGTATCCTTATGGAGACGGTGTATGAGGCCATGGAGAGTGGTGGAATGAGTATGGATGACATGGCTGGCTCCGACACGAGCTGCTACGTCGGAAGCTTCTCTCGAGACTACTATGAGATTATCGATCGAGATCCGGAAACAGCACCTCTGTACTCGGTGACGGGTAACGGAGCTGCTATTCTGTCTAACCGCATCAGCTACTTCTACGATCTCAAGGGCCCCAGTCTGACCCTGGACACAGCCTGCAGTAGTAGTCTGGTTGCCCTACACCTGGCCTGTCAGAGCTTGCGTTCAGGAGAGAGCCATCGCTCCATCGTCGGTGCTACCAACCTGATTCTCAACCCGGACATCATCACAGCCATGTCCAACATGCATTTCTTCAGCCCCGACTCACGATGCTACAGTTTCGATGCTCGTGCCAACGGCTATTCCCGTGGTGAGGGTATAGCTTGTCTGATTCTCAAGCCCTTGGCTGATGCCATCCGCGACAATGATACCATTCGTGCTGTGATTCGAGGCACTGCCTGCAACCAGGACGGGAAGACCTCAGGTATCATGTTGCCTTCGCGGGAGGCTCAGGAGGAGCTTATCAAGACGGCGTACAGGGATTCAGGTTGTGATTTTGCTACCACGGCCTATTTTGAGGCTCATGGTACTGGAACACAAGCCGGAGATCCCCTCGAGTAAGCCCATTAGGCAGGAATAGTGTCTAGCTCTACTGACCAATGTTAGATCTGGAGCTATCGGCAACACTTTTGGCCCCCACCGCCCTGTGGACGTGAATGGCCGGAAGCTTCCACTTTATATCGGCAGTGTCAAGACAAATGTCGGCCACACTGAGGGTACAAGTGGCCTTGCCGGTGTCATCAAGGCTGTCTTGTCTCTTGAACGCGGTGCTATTGCTCCCAACGTGTACTTTGAGACGCCCAATCCGCAGATCGACCTTGAAGGCTGGAACCTGCGAGTCCCTACCAAGGCGATAGCCTGGCCTACCAAGGGGCAACGTCGAATTAGTGTCAACTCGTTTGGCTTTGGTGGAACAAACGGACACGTCATTCTTGATGATGCCTTTCATTATCTGAATGCGCGTGGTCTGAAGGGTGCTCACCGAACGGCTCCTAGGCCACTGCTGGACTTGCAAACTGGTATTGCCATGAGCAACGCAATCCTTCCCGTCTTGTCTAATGGAAATGGTGTCAATGGCCATACAAACGGCTATACTAATGGGCATACCAATGGTCTCACAAACGGTCACACCAATGGCCATACCAACGGCCACTCCAATGGTCACTCTCCCCCCCCTGCAAAGCGTCACCGCGTGTTCATCTGGTCTACTCATGAAGAGAACATTGCTGGAAAGAGTGCGGCCGTATATGCTGAGCATCTGGCCCACCGCAAGGAGGCAGATGAGGAAGCCTTCCTCGACAACCTCTCGTACACACTCTGCAGCCGCCGTTCCATGCTGCCCTGGAAGTCGTTCCTGGTGGCTCAGTCTCTACCCGACTTGGCTGAGAAGGTGGCCGCGACGCGCCAGAAGCCGGTGCGCGCATCCATCAACCCGCTCAAGATCGGCTTTGTCTTTACAGGCCAGGGCGCGCAGTGGTTCGCCATGGGTAGAGAGTTGATACAGACGTATCCCCTCTTCCAACAGCGGCTGGAATATTCCGACCAGTTTGTCAAGAGTCTTGGAGCCAAATGGTCTCTCATTGGTAAGTAACTCTGGGTCGTGTGTCTCTGGGGCCGAGACTAACTGGCATAGATGAACTGAACAAGGATGAGGAGACATCTCGCATTAACGAGTCCCTCGTTAGCCAGACTGCTTGCACGGCCCTCCAGCTTGCCTTGGTTGACCTGCTCGCCAGCTGGGGTATTCGTCCCCAGAAGGTCATAGGCCACTCGAGTGGTGAGATAGCCGCTGCTTATGCTTCAGGTATCTTGCCCACGGAATCAGCCCTCAAGGCGGCCTACTTCCGCGGTCTGCACTCTTCTCGTGTGCAAGAAAAGCTACCGTCTGCTGATGGCGCCATGATGGCTGTGGGCCTTGCTGAGGAAGATGCCAACAACTACATCGGTGCCCTTGCTCCGGAGCTCGGGAAGGCATCCGTCGCGTGCATCAACAGCCCGACCAATGTCACTGTCTCGGGTGATCGACCTGCCCTAGCCGCTCTGGCAGAAGCTCTCCAGAAGGATGCCGTCTTTGCGCGGTTCCTCAAGGTCTCGACGGCGTATCATTCCCACCACATGGAGGCTGTTGCTAGCGATTACGAGCACTCTCTGGCTGGTATGGAGGTCAATACGCCCTCGGAAACTATTGAGATGGTCTCGACCGTTACTGGAGAGCTATTGAAGTCCTCTGACATCCTTGGCCCTAAGTACTGGAGGGAGAACATGGTGTCCCCCGTCCGCTTCAACGTTGGTCTGCAGGCTCTCTGTGCTCCCCGTGCCACTGCCAAGCGTGCTCGTCGTCTTGCCGCCAATCAAGCATCTGTAGACGTCTTGGTCGAACTCGGCCCTCACGCTGCCCTGGCAGGTCCAATCAAGCAGATTCTGGGCGTTGCCAGCTTGGAGAAGAGCGGCATTGTGTACAAGTCTGTGCTATCTAGGGGACAGGATGCTTGCGCGACTGCTCTTGAGGCTGTGGCATTCCTCTTTGCCAAGGGATGCACGACTATTGACCTCTACAAGGTCAATTCGCCCGCTGGATCACATACAGCGCAGCCGCGTGTGCTCGTTGATCTGCCCCCATACTTCTGGAACCACAGCAAGAGCCACTGGATGGAGTCGCGGTTGAGTCTCGAACATCGCTTCCGCCGTCATGCTCGCACTGACTTCTTGGGATATCCTGTCAATGACTGGAACCCTATGGAGCCACGCTGGCGCAATCTCATTCGTCTCCGCGAGCAACCCTGGCTCAAGGGCCATATCGTGCAGGGCTCATACGTCTACCCCGGTACAGGCTACATGTGCATGGCTCTCGAGGCGATGCATCATCTGCGACACATGCCTGAGTATACAGCACCTCAGGGTGACTTTGTGGGATATCGGCTGAAAGATGTCAAGCTGATTCGCGCTCTGATGGTTCCAGCAACTGAAGAAGGAGTTGAGACGCTGTTCTCTCTGCGTCACTACAAGGAAAGTACAGCTTCTTACTCCAACACTTGGTATGAGTTCCGTGTCTTCTCATGGTCTGCTGCTGATGGGTGGGCTGAACACGCTCACGGTATGATTACTGCCGTCTATGATGCCCCGAACACGGCTCATGTGGACCATATTCCCTTCAACTCGACGATGGATATTGCAGTGGGCTTGGAGACCTTTTCGGGAACCCGCACAGCTGAGAACTTGTATGAAATCGTAGATGCCGTGGGTTTGGTGTACGAAGAACCATTCCGGAACTTGACTGGAGACCTCGTGTCCAATGAGGGCACAGCAAAGGGGGTCGTCACTGTGCCTGATACCAAGTCCCTGATGCCTTTTGAGTTTGAGTATCCTTATCTCGTCCACCCTGCCACTATGGACGGGTTTGTCCAGATGGTCTTCCCCGCGTTGCTACATGCCCAGACTTCCATCGCGTCTCCGTATCTACCAGTCTTCTTCGCCGACACTTTTGTACGAGGCGATATTGCTCAAGCTGCTGGCCATCGGTTTGACTGCATCGCAACTGCGGGTTACACCGGCTTCCGAGAGGTCACGACCAATGTTCTTGTCCGCGACGAGGGCACCGGCGACGCTGTGGTCAGCTTTAAGGACGTCAAGTGCAGCGGAGTTGACTCTGGAGAGAATGCAAATGACGGTCTATCGGGTCGAGATGCTCTCAAGAAGCTATGCTTCCACTCCACCTGGCACCCGGACCCAGAGCTCCTATCCCAAGAAAAGGGCGACGAGTTAATGCGTCCCTTTATTCCTGTCCCTGAAGACCCTCAGCGAGTGTCTAACCTTGAGACGATCGCCTACTACTACTACTACCGGGTTCTGCAGACTGTTACTGAAGACCAGGTTCCCAGCATGAAGCCTCACCACCAGAAGTTCTTCCGATTCATGCAGCACCAGCGCGACCTCGTCATGGCTCACAAGAGCCCTCACCAGACACCCGAGTGGGAGCAACTTGATGACCTAGTTATCAGCCAGAAGATGGAGAATCTGGTTTTCCGTCTGGAACCCTCTGGTACCGACGCTCAGCTCATCTGTCGAGTGGGCCGAAAGCTCGACAAGATCCTCACCGGCGTCGTCGACCCGCTTGCGCTGATGCTGGAAGACGAGCTTCTGTACAAGTACTACGAGTCCGTCATGGGCTACGATATTATCTACCACTACGCCGAGATCCTTGCCAACAAGAACCCTAATATGCAGGTTCTGGAAATTGGTGGCGGTACCGGTGGTGCTACGGCCCCAATCTTGTCAGCTTTCGGCGGAAATAACGGCAAGTACCCCAAGTTTACCTCGTACACTTTCACCGATATCTCTTCGGGCTTCTTCGAGGAAGCCGAGACCAAGTTCAAGGACTGGGAGGGCCTTGTTGAGTATAGACGACTCAACATTGAAGAAGACCCTGTTGATCAGGGTTTCGAGGCTGGAAAATACGACCTCGTCGTTGCGGCTTCGGTGTTACACGCTACGACCAACATCACTCGGACTCTGGAGAACACGCGAAAGCTGCTTAAGCCGGGTGGTCGTCTCATCTTGGTTGAGATCTCCAATATGCTCAACCAGGCCTTCCTCTTGTTTGGCTGCCTGCCCGGTTGGTGGATGTCTGAGGAGAGCTACCGCCCTTGGGGTCCTACTATGGATCAGGATATGTGGGCAGAGCACCTCAAGCGTGTTGGGTTCAGTGACTTGACTCTCGCTGCACCAGATAGCGAGGACCCCAACAATGAGCTGGGCCGGGTCTTCTCTTGTGTTGCTGTTGAGCAACCTGCCCCGCCATCCGTCGACCCATCTATTTCCTCGGTGGTACTGATCGTCGATGATGGCGCACCCAGTGACTTGGAGCAGTGCCTTGACGAGAATCTTTCGAAGCTGGGTGTTCCAGTTCGTAGGACTCGACTTGCCGAAGCGGCAGACACACCCCTCGAGAACGCTTGCTGCGTGTCTCTGGCTGAGCTCAACCGCTCCGTCATCAAGGATATGACATTGGCAGAGTTTGAAGGCATCAAGACTATCTTAAAGTCTAGCCGGGCTTTGCTCTGGGTGACCGAAGGAGCATTCAACAACGCAAGCCGTCCAGAGTCGGCCCTCTTCCACGGTCTTGCTCGCTCGCTCCGGGCTGAGAGCGAGACCTTCCCGTTGACCACGGCGGACTTTGCGTCCATCAATCGCAAGAACCCTTCGGAAACTGCACAGCAATTGCTTAAGCTATTGCAGCAAGTCCTGCGGAACCCCGGAACTCAGGAGCCCGAGTATCACTATGAAGATGGCTCTTGGAAAGTCTGCCGCTGCCTCGAGTCTGTTGATGCCAGCGCTCAGATCCATGGCCGCCTGCACCATGAATCGGCTGTCAGCGATAAGACAGAGTTGCAGCCCTTCTACCAGCCCGGTAGGCCCTTGAAGTTGAGCATCAAGACGCCCGGTCTTCTGGATACGCTGCGCTTCGAAGACGATCCTCTACCAGCCGAACCTCTTGGCCCTGACGAGGTTGAAGTTGAAGTGAAGGCGTCCGGCGTCAACTTCCGCGATATCATGATCTGCACGGGACAGATGTCTGACCCTTCGCTTGGACTTGAGTGTGCTGGCATTGTCCATCGCGTCGGAAACAATGTCTCTAATGTCAAGGTCGGTCAGCGCGTGGTAGCGTGGACTCGATACAACTACTCCAACTATGCTCGTACTCCCGCTTGCGTTGTCGAACCAATCCCTGACGACATGAGCTACGCCACCGCGGCCTCCTTGCCTATCGTATACAACACCGTCATCTATGGGTTACAACACATAGCTCGTCTCCTCAAGGGAGAGTCGATCCTTATCCACGCAGCTGCTGGAGGTGTTGGCCAAGCAGCTATCACCCTAGCCCAACGTCTCGGGGCGGACATCTTTGTAACGGTTGGAACTCAAGACAAGCGAGACCTTATCAAGAGCGAGTTTGGAATCCCTGACGAGCGTATCTTTTCTACTCGTGACATTAGCTTTACGCAAGGCATCAAGAAGGCAACCAACGGCCGCGGTGTTGATGTCGTGCTCAACAGCTTAGCGGGAGAGATGTTGAGTGCTACATGGGACTGCATTGCTACATTTGGCCGCTTCATCGAGATAGGCAAGAAGGATATGATAGACAACCGTCGTCTCGATATGGCGCCGTTCCTGCGCAATGTTATGTTTGCCTCCATCGATCTCATCACCGTCTATGAGCAGAACATCTCGTTGGCAGGTAAGCTTCTCCATGAGACGATGGACCTCATCCGAACCAAGGCCATCAAACCTATTCCCCGCATCAAGACATTTTCATTCTCCCAATTTGAGGAGGCCTTTCGTTTCATGCAGCAAGGCAAGCATGTCGGTAAGATTGTTATGATGCCTGAAGAGAACGACGTGGTTCCAGTAAGTTTCACTTTGCAATGCCATTCCTGCTCGTCTAACAATTTCTACTAGGCTATCCCAGCATCCTCGGGTCCCTTCACCTTCCAGGAGGACGCGTCATATCTTATTGCTGGATTTGGCGGCCTCGGTCGTAGTATGGCACGCTGGATGGCTTCACGAGGTGCCAAGAACCTCATCTTTGCTTCTCGTTCTGGAGACAGCCGCCCTGAAGTGCGCGAGCTCATTGACGAACTTGCTGAGGTTGGCACGCGAGTTAAGGCTCTGCCGGTTGACATCACCAATGGACCAGCACTAGATGCCGCCATAAGAGGCATTGCCGGCAGTTTCCCACCTCTCCGTGGTGTTGTTCAAGCTGCTATGGTTTTGGACGATGCCATCTTCGACAACATGTCTCTCAAGTCGTTCAACAACGGCATTAGGCCCAAGGTTCAAGGAACTTGGAATCTGCACCAGTCTACATTGAACCAACCGCTCGACTTCTTCGTCATTATGGCGTCTTCTGTCGGTGTTCTTGGCAACTCCGGTCAGGCCAACTACTCAGCCGGTAACGCGTACGAGGATGCTCTTGCACAATACCGCCGGTCGCAAGGACTCCCTGCCATCTCAGTTGATCTGGGCATGATCTTGTCTGTGGGAGCCGTGGCTCAGGATTCTACAGGAATGATCCGCAACAATCTAGAGAGCAAAGGATTCGTGGGTATTGAGGAGGATGAATTCCTTGCCATCCTCGAGACTTCCATTCGAGAGTCATCCTTTTCATCAGCTGCCGGTCAGATGATTACTGGCATCCAGACACAATCAACCGTTCCAGGTGACGACGGCGTTCCCGTTGACGAACCCTTCTGGAAATCTAGCCCAGTCTTCTCTCACCTCGCGAAACTGGGCGCCCGCTCTTCCGGCCAGTCCAACAATGCGGGCGAGCAGTCCATTCAGTCTCTCCTCAAGGGAGCCCTCTCACTGAATGATGCTGTGACGGTCATCATCGACGCAATGACAATCAAGCTCAGCCGCAGTCTGATGATGGACGTCGCAGAGCTGGACCCGACCCGCCCAACCAGTGCATTTGGAATAGACAGCTTGGTGGCTGTCGAGCTCCGAAACTGGTTCCAGAAACACATGAAGGCTGATATTGCCGTGTTTGAGATTTTGCAGACGAATAGTCTGCAGACGCTTGCCTTTAGAGTTGCAGAGAAGAGTACTTTGGTGGAAAGCTCCCTGGCGGATGGGCAGTGATAGTTTTTGTTCTTTAGTTCAAATATATAATATAATTGACCAGTCTTTCTATGCTCTTGCTCGATCTTTAGTGTCAGTACATTGAGATTCTCTTGATTCACTCGAAGGTAATGTTCATTGGCAGTCCTCCTCTCTGCGCAGTGGCTTTGGTCGGCCTCTGTCTTTGGCGAGAGAAGTTACTGATTAATTATTTCATCATGGAATTATGCGTTCTTATCTCTGTCATCTAATTAAACTTTGTACGATGATAAAATTTATTTATATCTTCATTCTTCGATTTATGTTATGACGCAGAATACTACATAGGAAACGTTTTTATTATAATGACGTTGATGTTTAAGATAAATTCTTTTGCTATGAAAAAGCTAAACCTAGTAATATTTTATAAGCGATTGATACTTAGTAGCTAAGACTTTAGCTTCTTTATATTAGTACCTTCTAACCGTAGCCTAATAGTAGCCATTCAAGAGCTTTGGTGGTTTGACTACGGCCGGCCAACTGGAAATTGGGAGACTGTCAGCAATTGTTGAAAAGCCCTTGCGTGGAGCTCACTGTAACCTCATACATGGCCTGACGGATACTACCTAGCTATAATGTGGCTCTCATTGAGGCATCACTTTGGACATCTGCCTCAATCCTCAATGTTCCCATTTAAAACAAGTCGCATACGGCATGCAACTCGAATCCTTCCAAGGCGCGGGTGTTAAACGCCGCAGCAGGAATAGCATCCATGTGACGGTCTGAGATAATTGCATCGTACGAGCGTCCAATTCGGTGAGTTTATTGAATCTGACCCACAGATCCAAAAGTCGCCGAGAAGGCACAAAATTAATTCACCGAGCATGGCGGATTTAGACTCGATTGCACATCTGAATTCCGTTCCTACGAGCCAATCCGTCCCGCCTTCATGGTGAGGTACAGCACGTTAAGGGAACAAAAGACCCTCAATCTGCATCATGATATACCGCCAGAAATAGAACCAAAATGGATACATTCGACGTCATAATTGTCGGTGCTGGCTTGGCCGGTATTAACGCGGCGTACCGCCTCCAACGTGCCTTGCCGAACCTCAGCTACGCCATACTCGAGGCCCGTGATGATATCGGCGGCACATGGGACCTTTTTCGCTATCCGGGCATCCGCTCGGACTCAGATCTATACACCTTCGGCTTCGCATGGCAGCCGTGGGATCAGGGCACCGCGCTGGGTGAGGGCGGTGCTATCCTCAACTACATGAGGAAATGTGCGCAGACATACGGGATCGACAGGCATGTTCACTGCCAACGGCGACTGAAACATGCGTCATGGTCTACACCCCAGCAGGAATGGACCCTTGAGGTAGAAGACACTGGCGCACAAAAGGACCTTCAGTATCATGCCCGGTTCGTCATGCTCTGCACTGGCTACTACGACTATCACAACGGCCGTGACACGGCCATCCCCGGCCTAGAAAGCTTCAAGGGCCAGGTAGTGCACCCCCAGTTCTGGCCCGAGGATCTGGAGTACACCAACAAGCAGGTAGCGGTGATCGGCAGCGGCGCCACGGCCATCACGCTGATCCCCAAACTCGCCGAGAAGGCGGCTCGAACTACCATGGTGCAGCGGAGCCCGTCGTATATCTTGTCCATCCCTAACGGCGGCAAAAAAGCGCCATGGCTTGTGCGGCTGCTCCCTGCGCGGTGGGCTCATGCTTACACCCGCCTGTCGTTCCTAATATGGTCCCGCTTGATTTGGCTCTTTTGCCAGACGTTCCCGGATCGGGCCCGTCAGCGGCTTCGGAAGGGCGTCGAGAAGGAGTTGCCGCACCATCTGCCCTACGATCCACACTTTAGCCCACGCTACAACCCCTGGGATCAGCGTGTTTGCCTGACCCCCAATGCGGACTTCTTCAAGTGCCTGCACACGGGCAAAGCTGACGTCAAGACGGGCAACATCAAAGAGGTAGTTGCCGACGGCATCGTGCTTGAGAATGTGCCCCAAGACAAGATCCCCGCGGATATAATCATCACGGCGACGGGCCTCAAGTTGCAACTCGCAGGTGGCGCCACCATTGACGTCAACGGCGTCCCTATCAAACCCTCTGAACAGTACTTTTGGAACGGAACCATGCTGCAGGATGTGCCAAATCTGTCCCTTGTCATCGGCTACACCACTATCTCATGGACTCTTGGTGTTGATACCGCCGCCATGCTCGTGTGCCGTCTGCTGCAGAAGATGCAAAAGGCCAAGCTGTCGAGCGCCACGCCTCGAGCTGAACAGGGACTCACCCTGACGCCAAGGCGTCTTTTCAACCTCTCGTCGACGTACGTCACCACGGCAGAGAGCGAGCTCCCAAGAGCCGCAGCCCAAGCACCCTGGCAGCCTCGAACCAACTACCTCTCAGATTACTGGTTCGCCAAGCTGGGCAGATTAGACAGGGGTCTTCAGTTCGTGCGGGAGGGAAAACAGCTGTGACATATCGATACGGGCACAATGGGGCTGGAAGGATGGTTTTATGAATGTCCATATCCGTTCACCCTTTCGTTAGGTCTGACGGAGAAAAAGGAAGAGACCGACCCCCACCAGCGGAGCGGGAGCATTAGCTCAGCTCATTTCAGTAATCTTAAGAAACGCTAGCGCCTTGTGGTATTTTTTGTCTGGGTATTTTGAGCTGCTCGTTGCTTATAAACGAGTCGAGCCATGAGCAACCATCTAGAGTTGTAGGATTCGACGAGGCTCAAGAGCTGGGACATAGACCACCACGCAGATCCATTTGGTAGAGAAAGTCTATCTCCAAAGTGAGGTCCATTGATAGCCTTTAAAACTGCGTACCCTATAGTTCTCTGCAGAGCTCGGATTCTCCATGCTTTTCCGTCTTCGCTAGCGTCGCTCGCTAATTCCCAACACCCTTTACAGGGATAGCTGGGCCGGATTCATCGGAATATCAATCGCTGATAGGTCAGTATACAACACCCGATAAGGGCCTCAGGGTCGTTTGTCAGCTCAACGACGTGCGAGATGTCTCATGTCCTATTTTCAGATACCGTTCCCAGCGGCATGTAATGCTGGAGGACAATACTGCCATGCAACGCTGTTACACATTTGTTAAAGACTGTCAGCTATGTACGGCGTAGAATCTCCTTCAGAGATCGGCCTCCAGCGATCTTTGCCAAGTTAAGTCTAGTCACGAGCCGAGCGGTCAAAAAGACCAGGGACTAAATGACGCATCACCATATTCGTGTATATGTCTTCAGCCATTACGCAGACTTTACCATGCAGTCTTGGTCACATCTCGGAGCTTCTGCGCTAATGCTCGCAAGCATGGTCTCGGGTCTCAGCATGAAACTGGACCCCAAGGCTGCAAAGTCTTGCGAGTATTCTGCGCCGTGGGAGACGCTTCCCGAACTTCCGCCTATGCCCAAGGCCAACTTTGAGGGTACAGTACCGATTGACGGCATTGATCTTTGGTATGCGACATACGGAAGACCGCTCAAGAATACTAAGGCGAAAGGCCTTATCCCGGTTGTTTTCCTCCACGGTGGCTTTGCGAATAGTGATTACTGGGCCAACCAGATCCATCACTTCAAGGATCACCCTTACACTTTAATCACAATCGATTCTCGAGCTCAGGGTCGTTCGTCAGATGATACCAGCCGCCCTATAACCTACGATCTCATGACTGAAGATGTCATTGGCTTGATGAACCATCTTGAAATTGACAAGTTCTCAACTGTCGGTTGGTCCGACGGCGGAATTATTTCTTTCGACCTCGCCATGAACTTTACTTCTCGTCTGGACCGTACCTTTTCATTTGGTGGTAGTTATAGCCCCTCGAACATCAATACGACAATTGGAGAGAACCCTGTGTTCTCGGAGTATCTGGAGAGAGCTGAGAAGGAGTGGAAGAAGAACACGCCATCCAAGGATTCGTACCAAGACTTTTCCGATAGAATGAACACGATGTGGGCAACATTGCCAGCCTGGGATGCAAAGTCCTTTGCCACGATTCCTACACGATACTCTGATCCTAATGCCCCCATTGTGTGGATTGTCGATGGTGACTCCGAGGAGGCTGTCAACCGTACCACTCCCGGTGAGCTCCATAGGTGGGTAAGTCAACCGTTGCTCACTTCACTTCTATTGCTTATGTTATTGCAGATATGGGGTTCTGACCTCGTAATTCTGCCCGGAGTCAGTCACTTTGCGTAAGTCACTGTATCAAGCACCTATACGACACCAATTAACATTCTCATAGTTTCATGCAAGACCCAAAGACCTTCAACGCCGTGCTTGAGCGCTTCCTCGAGATGCCTCGTTTCCCAGGCGAGCTGTAGAGTACCATTAGAGCTGAAGGTCTAGTACTTGGTGGCTAACAACACGTATCTGATGGCATCTAGCATACTGGCCGGCTGTGACGATGAGGGCATGGGCCACCATTCATTCATTTAGTCTAATATCAAAACTTAATATTACTCGAAACAACATTTGTGATCACCACATCCACTTCTTCACAGTTTCCCCTGCGTAGCCTGCCTAGTCTCCAGTAACGCTAACTGCGAACCTAAAGGCCATACTAGTCTATCTTGTGCCATAGTGTGCCGATCGAACCTGCCGGATCAGAATTACTGCTTCGGGTTACGGCGCTTCCATGTACGGACGCCAGCTGAGATCCTCTCTAGGTTGGTTTGTGTAGGCAATTTAGCCTCACAGACTGAGGAGTGAACCCCGGATACTCGGTCAGTATTTTGATTTTGAGGTCAAAGAGCGGAACGAACACGGCTATTGAGCAATGAGTAGTTCAGCCAGGACCAGAATGTCGTGCTAAATAATCACTATTTGTGTATCGCCTATAGAGCCTGCGGAAAAGTACTATCTATAATTTTGCACCTTCTCTCCTCTGCACCGTCTTCCAAGTGTCCAGTATAGTGTTGTTGGTATTATCCAACCTTTCTTGAGTAGCCTTGTAGAGTTTAGGTATGCCTGTCTTCTCGTAGCTCAAGCCCTCCATCGCCATCAATGCCACGCCTTTCGCTGACAGGAAGATCTGCGGCATACCGTGTCCGCTGAAGCCCGCAAGCATATACTGATTCTGCCTTCCAGGTACAGCTCCGACGTGCGGTAGGCCATCGGATGAATAGCCCATAACTGGCCCCATTGTCAGTGAGTTTTCGATCAAAAGAGGCGTGTCAACTCACCTCCAGTCCAAATCTTGGACGTATACGCGCCGCTATTCTCCCACCCGTGAAAGACACGCTGCATATACCCATCGAAGTAATTCTTGGCAGACTCAATCAACTGGTCGTCGTTGACGTTGTTGTACCAGCTGTCAAGATCATGGTAGTACATCGATCGTGCCCCTCCAACTACAATGCTTCCGTCAAGCCTCGGGATGAGGTACTCGTACTTGGTATCAGACCAGCGAATAATATACGAGTTTGGCAGCAAAGGTGCTGGGGTCTTGCTGGGCTTGATATGACTGCAGATTCCCCTCGCCGGGACAATTTTGTCCGCAAACTCAGGTAAAATGGACGACGTGTAGGCGTTAGTCGCATAAATGATATTTGCAGCGCGCATTACGCCGCGAGGAGTCGTCAGTGTCAGATAGCCCTCTTCATCAGACTTTTCAGTGACTGCAGTGACTGGTGTGTTGGTTTGCAGATTGACATTGGCATCAAGGGCCTTGGAGAGAAGTTGGAGAATGAGCTTGTATGGCCAGCAGTGACCCGCTGTGTAAGAATAGCATCCTTTGGCTCCCCTGACACCTGATAGCTAAAACACAGACTGTGAGTATCATTTCAGCTATGCAATGGAAATGTGATATTGCTTACCTGTTCAGCTTCAACCCCTTCAGCAAAGTAGACATCTTGCATAACAGAGATCCCCTTCTGCCTGAGAGCGTCTGCTCCCGATTTTATCTTGTGTAGTATGTCATCTGACATCAATGCATCGACAGCACGGGTGTAGACAAAGTCGCAGTCGACGCCCTCTTGCTCAATGGCCTTTTTGACAGCAGCAAGGTTCTTGGCCTCGAACTCTGCAGCCTCTGCCGCAGCTTCGACGCCGTAAGTAGCCAGAAGACTCGCAGGTCTGTTGTACGGATCTGGCTTCAGATGGCCGCCTGTATTAAATAGCACTGTTGGAGCAAAACTTTACATCAAATACTGAAGGTCACGTACCATTTCGTCCGGTCGCTCCCGAGCAAGCTTGACGAGCTTCAAGAATCACAATCTTTGGCGGAGGAACGCCTCGAGCTTTACATTGCTCCAGGATATGGTGAACTGTCGCGACGCCTGCGTAGCCAGCACCGATAATGGCAATGTCGACTTGGGCGGGAAGCTCAGGTGTTGAGCGATGATTATCGAGAGGATGCGGCTCTGACCGCCAAAATGGGGTCGTGGCGTTGTCGACAGGAAGGGGAGAGGGCGACATGGTAATTGATTGTTGCTGAATGAGATATCCTGGTACAGTTTTTAACTGTCCTTGAAGAAATAGTAGTAGAAAGGTGAATTGAATCGGTGTATCATTGACCCGGTGCTGCCTTTCATAAACGAGGTGAATGTAACTCACTGTGGTAGCAAGACAAAGAGGTTACAAGCAATGATGAACCTTGATGGCGAAACACAAAGGGAAACTCTATCATACGTGCTATCAGTTAACCGGCCCGGTAGCAGAAACGGTTCATCTGGAAAGTCCTCGATGCCGTTCCAGTGTCTATAATAAAACAAGATTTACGGGGTCAGCCCAAACAGCACTCAAGAATTGCTGTATTAGGCATCACCGGTCCGGTTTGAATGCGGGGCCAGGCTCTGTGGAGACGAGATCATCTCCTCCGTACTTTGTAACCTGTACCGCCACATACCCTACACGACCGATCAGCATCTCTGAGATAGCCCGGCAATGTACTCCGTATTGCCTGATCTACCTACCTCGTATTAATTGCCTTCGGTAAGCCACATTCATCAAGGGCTATCTCCGAAGCATCTAACAAGACTTCGATGGAATGTACTGGCTTGGTTTGGGCATTCTTGCTATCCCCCTCCAGACGGCTCAGGCGTCATGATGGCACCAAAGTTTCCATGTCCGAGAAAGCTAGCCGGAAGCAAATGTTTGCTGTTTTGTGGAAGTACTTATAGTGTAGAAAGGTAAGTTGATTTGTATTGTTGCTTATGAGCACTAACTTGTGTGAAAGTTAAGACTTGGCTCATGGCTTTACCAGCCTTTTACTCCTTCTGCGGTGGGATCATGGACACTTATCTGTTGTTGCACTTCTCAATGCGGGCGCGAGCATTATCTTCTCTTCTCCCCCATATATACACAACCAACTCATTCTCAGTGTAAAATGACAGGCTAATGTCACCCATCAGCAACCCTTTCCACCGTCGACGTTATAGCCTTTTGAAAGCTTCTAGACAGAACCCGCTGGTCCCAGACCGAGCGAGCATGGATCTCTTTTGACTGATGGTTGTTTCCACAGGCAGCCTGCCTCATCTGGGTTGGTATACAATATGCAAAGTTTGGTGGAGGCAAACTCGAAAACGCGCTTGACTATGAAACCTATGCTCCTCCATGGCCTCATATCATCTCTTGCACTGGTGACTAATCAGTATTTGCTCAAAGAAAAACCAGGGTCTCACGCCATCAACTCTTACAGCGGCTCTGAAGACAGAGTCCCCTTCTATGTACGCGCTGCGATCTTGTGCCTCACTGTGCCCTGCATGGTGTTCCTGATTAAGGACTTGTTCCTGAAGCTACCCCAAAACAGATATATATTTGGAGCCAGTCACCGATTTACCTGATATCAAGCAAGTCACTGAAGAGCTCAGAAATGGAAGACATTAGTGCACCGCTTCACTGGGCTTTTGTGTAAGACAGACTTGCAATTATGGATTGCTATAGATATTTGATTGTGGCATTTCCGTCTTCAGAATGGAATTTGTTTATTCACCTTACCCATTACCTGCATGGTGATGACAATAGACCTTCCCGTCGATGCAAAGCCACATTCTTCAAGACTTTATGTGCCAGGCTGCTGCAAAAATGATGACAGATGTTACTATGTAGTTCTTTTCCGCTGAAAGCTGACTCTCAGAGAGGGAGGTAATCAAGGCCTTTCTTGAAAAGCACCAATGTACGAAAAAGAACTAGCCCTTCAATTAAACTAACAACTACTTTTATATGTTCAATAAGACTCGCCCCTGTCGCACATCAATCAACTCACAACTTGGGTCCATCCTCAAGAGTCAAAGTGCCTGTCTTCTGGATGAGATATTCCTCAATAGCCACATCCTTACCGGCTTCCTTGCCATAGCCTGACATCTTGATTCCACCAAATGGAGACTCGGCACAAGAGGCGTTGCCTGTAAAGCAGTTAGTCTCAATGGAAAACTCAGTGGCAGATATAAACATACCTGTATTCATCCCGATCATTCCAGCTTCTAAGCTTTCCAAAAGCCTCCATGTTCGGGAGACGTCTCTGGTGAAGAAGTAAGATGCCAAGCCCATCGACGTGTCATTTGCTTTCTTCACAACCTCCTCTTCGGTCTCGAACTTGTACAGACCTAGTATAGGTCCAAAGATCTCTTCTTGAGTTGTGAGCATGTCCGAGGTCATGCCTGAAATGATGGTTGGCTCGAAGAAGTACCCATTTAGATTCTCTGGCTGTTTGCCGCCGCACAGAATCTTCCCTCCTTTGCTGACAGCATCTTGTACATGTTTCTTGACTTTATCGACGCCACGAGACGTAGTCAGCGGTCCCATAGTGGAAGAAGATTCAGCTCCGTGTCCTACGCAGAGCTTGCTGGTGGCCTCCACCATCATCTGCGCAAACTTGTCATGAACGCCGCTTTGGACATAGACTCGATTGGCGTGAGTGCAAGCCTGGCCTGCTGTTCGCCATTTGAGTATCATGAGAGCTGCAACTGCTTGCTCAAGATTGCCATCATCAAAGATGATGAAAGGGCAATTACCACCCAGCTCCATAGTGACCTTCTTCAGCCCTTCACTACAATGCCTTGCGACGATGCTGCCTACAGCAGTACTACCCGTAAAGGTAACCTTGCGGACAAGCGGGTGTTTGCAGAGTGTCTCGCTGACCGATGGGGTGTTGGCGTTATCAGTTGAGATGACGTTAAGCACTCCAGGGGGCAGACCCGCGCGAAGGGCAAGGTCTGCCAGGGCCATAACACTAAACGGTGTTTCAGGCGACGGTTTGACAATCATAGTGCATCCTGCGGCTAGAGCAGCCGAAACCTTGCGGATGATCATAGCAACGGGGAAGTTCCAAGGGACAAGAGCAACACATACACCGATCGGCTGCTTGATGACAAAGGTTCGGCGATCGGATACGGAAGGCTGCGCGACAGAGCCTCTGATACGCTCAGCCTCGCCGGCGAACCACCAAGCGAAACCAAGGGCATAATCCACCTCGCCGAGTGCCTCTGCCATCGGTTTGCCGGTTTCAAACACGACGATCTTGGCGATGTCTTGTCGTGCATTGGTGATGAGTTCATGCCACTTGAGTAGGATCTTGGCTCGTTGGCGAGGATTCATATGGCGGTAGCTTTGGAAGGCAGCATCTGACGATTGAACGTATTTATCAACATCAGATACTTCGTTGGTAGGACTAGTGGCCCAGATTTGACGCGAGCCAGGATCTACAAAAGATTGTATGAGTTTCTGTTCTTTCTTCGCTTTCTGCGTATGGTGGCTTGAGTTTACCTTCAACGTCAAAACGCTTGCCGGACTGGGATTGGACCCATTGGCCGTTTAATAGAGACTCCTCGTGAAGGAGGGACGGGTCGTCCAGCTGTAAAACAGTTGTCAGGCTTTTGTCATGCTGTATCGGCAGTAGAACAGGGTCTAGACCTTGAAAGGGAAGCTTCGTGTCATAATGCTATTGCGAACGGCGAATACTTGAATGTTGATGTTGATGAGGGTATACAGATCATTCCTTTGGGTATCGAACGTATTTATATAATTACTTATTGTATCAACTGAGACGCTATCCTGAACATGAAAAGTACAGCCGGCTCTGTCATAAACGCACAGTGAATAGCCTTCTGGCACTGTCCTTCAACGACCGGATACAACAATTAGCTCCGTTGCCTTGTTGTTCTCTATTTCAGCCGGTTGTTAGTCAGTAAAAGGTTTGTCATGAATCTCCAATAGCCATCTAGCCCGTACTCCATGAGAGCTCTCTTAACGTCTTGCGCCCTAAAATGAGTTGCCGATCGTCGGATACGACGGGGTTGTAGAACGCGGCACTAGGTTCCCCGCTTCCCCGAATAGGCTGTTGCCAGCCGGTGCCGGTCCGGTTCTCGCTAGGCTATCAGTCCCCAGCAGTTTTTCTAACGTTTTCCGGGCTACAAGCCGGCTACTTGGTTCTAAGTGTGTAGACTATCTTCTATTGATTCTCCTGCCTGTTCGATAGCTTTTGATAACGGCCAGCCTATCGACGATGTTTGGAATCGTTCTAGGGAGATGTGTGTACGTGTTCACATACCACGCAATGAATGATGATGCTGACTGAAAGGGCAAGCGGAATTCTTTGGTTATGATCGAGGAAAAACAAGGCCTATTTATCGCATCTTAAAGAACTTGCCCAAGTCTACTCGTCTACTTGATGACTATCCTCTCCTGCATCAGCACAAAAACCGCCATCTATTCTTCGTTTTATTTAACCTTTGATGGTATTTCATCTATGTTTCTTGTGATTGCTGCAATGTGCTTCTAGTCACCGCCAGCAGCGACCGAATCGTGGACTGAACCTCAGCCATTGTTGACGACGACATACAATCCGCTATTCCCAGATTCCCTGAGTGCATATACTTGGACTGAAACGTCCTCACGGAGTGATACAGATGTTTCAATTGGTAGTCCATCACAGTCGCTAGCAAGATCAATCTCAATGGCGGATCAAGCTTCAGGCCGGCGACGCGGCAGTCCAGCGAGTCGAACAACGGGCAATCCTGGTTCGATACAGATGAAGATACCGCGTTGCGGATCTCTTGTAGTATCTGATCGTATGTAGATAGTAGAAGAGACAGGGGCGTTAGGACCAGGTGAAGGACTGTTTGCCAATTGGAACAGACTGGGTCTGTCGCATCGCCATTACTTTTCACACATTGGTGTAATAGCTCGGTCACGACACCCAGGGTCTCTTGGACGGGTCGCATGGCTGCTTCTGTGTATTTCGCTGGCCGAGGTTGAGTGCCGACGCCCCTCGCGTGAACGGGTGGCAGTTTCGTGCGTAAAAGCTCCTGCTGGAGGCTCGATAGTCTTTCTAGCCGGCTAGATGCATTCGCTGTTTCATTCGTTACACATAGACGTGGATCGATGTTGGGATCGTTCGAAGAAACAGGTGTGCTTGTCGCCAGAGGCCACAGCTCTTCATCCATGGGCATGTCAAGGAACGGATGTGTGGCGTTGAAGTTGTCGAAGGTGTTGGTAAAGTCGAAAGAGTTGAAGAGTGCTGTATGATCTGAAACAAGATCAACGACGATGCATACAAGATTGGCGAAGGACGGAGACTTACCTGGAATGCAACTATCGCCGAGCTGTGGAGGTGATGGTGGCATGGATATCCCCGAATCCGCAGTTAGTGCATCTCTATCGGAAATGCCATGGAACGCAGGGTTAGGGATAGACTGTGTTTGCTGCATCTCTCTGCCGGCCATCGACGCCTTGCTAGGTCGTCCGACCTTGAGAGCAGGGCTATAAACGCAGACCAAATCATCACCAAGACATCGTGTGCAACCGTCCAGGTCACCAGAGCATCGTAGTTTACGAGCGTGACACCTGTCGCAGGCGAGTCTCTTCTTGGGTCGTGTTCCGGATGGACTGTGCATTATTGCGGAGAAAGGGAACGCGGTAACTAATTGGGGTTTGAGCTACGGAAACGAGAATGCAGAAGAAATTAAAGCGGATTTTTGTTGTTCTGCTGCATGGTAATGTAGCAATTGAGTATCCCAAATGGAAGGATTCGGGATCCTCGTTATGCTGCAGGACATGCTGTTACGAATGCCCAAGTCGAGAGCAAATATTTGATGTTGGTCCTGGCAAACAGGCCCCTGCAACCCCCCCTGCTTCACTACTTGATTTTAGTGGGCTTGAAAACCCGTCAGCATTCGCAGTTGTGACAATCAGGGACATGTTCTCGCGATAACGTACTCATCGTACCACCCACAGACAGCAAAGGATCTAAACCCCTGGACGGCACAGAACTTCGGCATCTTCCATTCTTGCAATTGTGCAAAAGATCCATGCGGAAGGACATTGTTCTTATCCGATGAATCACCCCACAAGTCACGCAGCGCACCTACGCGACGTTGCATTCCATATCTGGCCCCCAAAACATGTAAAACAGAGCAAGAATCCTTCCATTCGCTGCAGCCATCACGGCCGCCGGGTAGGTCCTTAGCTTCCGATAGTTCTTGTGCCGTTCCCGCTTACCCGTCTGTCAGGCTAGTACAGCATGGGAAGCTCAAACGGTAATTGAGGGCTTTAGGAAAAGCCGTGCCGCCAAGAGGAGCAGTAACTCCCCTAGCGGCCCGCCAATCTCGCCCGGGGACACGCTGCGGCGAAACAGGTTCAGTTGCAAGCGTCAGCCCTGTGGTCGGAGCTGGGCGATCATATCTTGGCGTGCAGCCGGAGGTTATGTCGAGAAAAGATGATTTCTTGTGATTATTGACCTGAACCTGTGAGCGCTTTATCATGTTGTGCGATGATTAGATGTCACTGTGACCGTGCTTCTGTGCCTTCCACGTACTTGCAGCGCAGGTCTCGGACAGATTCGCGACCATCTCCAATACAAGCCCCCAACAAGAGAGTCCTATATCTACCGCAATCACGAGCTTTGCATCCCGAGGTCGTACGTTAAGTCGTCTTCAGTGGGGCACTCTCAAATTGGACCCATCGTAAGCAATTTATTTTCGTTCTGTTGAGCATTTTACTTATTCTGCCTCCTGTGCCTCAATCCTATCTAAACGGAGCAGACTTTCCTCCTGTCCTCCGCTCGTCTTCCCTGCAGGCAAGGTTCGTGCACCAATCGCAGGCGCAAGAACGCGAGCGTGTGCTTTAGCCAGTGGGTCAGAACGTGTGTTGGTCTGCATGACGGTTGGTAGCAGCGAGGTTGCAGGGATATCCTTCTGTGGTGGCGGACGGGGAATTCTTGACGCATGTCAGACGCCTCATTCGGCCTTCGGAAACTGGCGAGTCTGTACTTTTGGCAGTTTTGTGTTACCTGCGCGGCCCTCCTTTGTAGGTTCATCAAATTACATCGTCCATAATTATCCAATTCTACCGGGGGACATTCGCGTAACAAACAGAGTATCCTCCAACCAGCCTTGCCATCTCGATGATCCTGTTTAGGCTGTCACTCTCGCCTAGGCGTTCTGAGAGGTAATCTTAGTAAGCCTAGACAAGATCCTCACCGTTGGCATTTCGAACGGCTGTTGAATACAACTCATTCCTATCTTTGGATTGCAAAAGCGTAGCACGGGTAGCTTGAGGCAGGTGGACAGACAGCACATTGCAAAGATAACAGGAACCTTAGATTGCTACCTAATCATGCGATGGATCTAGAGTAGAGTCCACTGTTGCTTGCGGTTTTCAGGATCCTCCGCCAATATTAGAACATGCGCCGACAACTTCGGACTACCCTACCCCGAACAGCAAGTGACAACCCCATCGCGGGCTTAAGAAGCAACACCGACAGGCTTCTGGCAGAAAGCGCCGAGCTCAAGCTATATCACGGTCAGCTAATCTACTATCGTGAACGCAGAACTAGAAAAACTTACAATCTCGGAGAGGCCACAGCAGCGAGCCTTCTGGCCAGCCTCGGCGCAAATCTCCTGAAACTCCTTGGCGCTGTTGGGAGACTTGGTAGCTATTTTCACCGTTAAAAACTGTAGATCCTGGACTTTCCAAGGGTCAACTCACGAGAGCGGCAGTCGCCGGAGAGAACACCGACGAGGTTGAGACTGCAGCACTGGGGGTTGCCAAAGAGGCCACCGCTGGGGCAAGCCTCGTAGCCGTTGGAGGAGGTCGCGGGCGCGGCGTAGGCAGTGCCGGCGAGGAAGAGAGAGATGATGGTGTAGAACTGCATGATTGCGGTGTTGAAAGATTGGATTGGAAAGCCTGAAGAGTGAGTGTGATGGATTGTTTGAATGCTGAGTGATGGTGACGAAATATCTGGAAAGCAGGTGCAAGATACAGTCTTTATAGAAAAAGATGCTCCCGAGCTCCGAGACAAGTTATCCCCCCTTGGTATTCTGGATATCATTTTCCAACCTCGCGTTCCTCAACGACTCTGAGTTAGACAAGATGACTTCTGTTTCCGGCGCTTCTGACGAGGGACTTTGAAGCTTGGAATGCTTGTCAGCACTGCATCGTCTTCTCTTGATGCACGAGGATGGACCGTGTCCTTGATAAGGCCAACCGGGTTGTCAAACCCAAGGGGCTAACGCGATTCATTTGCAGATCATCATGTCCCAATGTCTAGAAACTTGCCTACCCCAGAGTGTTGAATTTTCAAATAAGAATAACCAAAACTCAGTAGCCTATGGGTGTATGTTGGCCGATAAACCTCAGAAGTCCCTCGGAAGGGGAGTTAAATTTCCATTAACTTTATGTAATATAAAAATGCTCTGTAAAATCAATTTCAAGCTCTCAATACACAGATCAAATGCTACATTGAGAAGTGGACATAAAAACAATCACTGGATAAAGCTTCCATCAATTGCGGTGCTGTCACTGCTGAGACACGGCACGGAAGTGCAATGTGTCATTGTTAATAAAATCGAACCAAAACTGCAAGGAGTATCCTTTGAATTGAGGTTCGGAACTCGCTATCACAAATGACTAATTGCCGAAGCTGCGAGGGACTTATCATGAATCAATTGTTACTTACTCGATCCAAACTAAAGACCTGACTCATGCAACTGCCGTGACGATTGTCTTAGACAAAACCAGGAACGAGCCGCCGATCTTATCCTTAAATGCGGAAAATTTCCATGTAATTAGTTGGAGTCGCGGGCAATTATCCACGCCACGATGTTACCGGCAACATGGCTGACAGCTTCTCCCTCGGCAATGTCTCAGACATCAGAGAATAATTGTTGATCTCTACTTAATTCGATTTGACAGCTACGCATAGGTATCTTTTAGCGACAGCAGGGAAATATTAGTTGATGATCACTGCTGGATTCAAAAAAACATTCCCTGTTATGCATTGCTCAGCGTGAAGAGAATTACCATCAGAGCTGAACTGTTTGCTGTTACAACGCATCACATATGAAGGCCAGTGAAAGTTCCCATACTCAGCTATATTGACACAGTCGTTTCGATTCGATGATTTGATTATGAAGCTAGTATGTCTTTATGTACAAGAAGGGAAATTATTAAATCTTTCCATCGAGGAGCCAAAGTTGGGATTAAGCACATGCGTACAGATACATGTTCCCAATCTCAACAACACCCAAATAAAGGCACATCCATGTCAACACTTTCAGCCACATAACGCAGACTATGAAGCTATACTAAGATGATCTAGAGAGGAATCCCAAGAAGAATGAACCCAAAACCAAAGACTCCAAGAAGACCCAGCTCAACGTAAGAAGCCTTGGCAGCGCCAGCAGTGATGGCAGATGGTTCTCCAGGAGCAGGGCTGGTAGGGCAAGTAGCCGGCTTCTCTCCAGAGGGGCCGGGCACGACAGAAGTTGTGAGGGAGGCAGGGGGTTGGGGAGCTTCTCCTCCAGCACCGCAAGTAGTGCATGTAGCAGGAGGGTTGGGCTGAGCAGGGGGCTTAGAATGCTGTCCTGGTCCGCCGCAGGTGGTACATGCAGGAGTGTTGGGGTGCTCTGGCTTGTCCTTGCCAGGGTTGGTTGGCTTGGGAGGCTGAGGAGGACCACCAGATGGAGGTTTGAAGCCGCACGTGCTGCATTCTTCTGGCCGAGGGCCCGTAGGGACTGGCTTCACAGCAGGGGCAGATGGGACTGGCTGTGGCTTGACTGGAGGCTTGCCAGACGGTTTGCCCTGATCGTGGCAAGTCTCACAGTGCTCGGGCTGCGGCTTGCCAGGACCCTTAGTAGCCGTAGCCTCAGGACACGGGACAGTCAGTGTCGCAGTGATAGGCTTCTCACCACAAGAGTTACAAACGGTAACAGTTGAAGTGAAGCCCGGCGGAACACCAGTAGTGCGAGGCTGACACTTATCCTTGTGGCAAGCCTCAGTGATGGTGTACGTGTGCAGACGCAGACCCGTGGAGCAGAACTCATGATACTCAGTTGTATACACAGTATGATGACCGCTACCTGTGCCGTTACCGGACCAAGTACTGGTCGGCTCGACGATGATGGAGGTGATGGTGGGAAAAGTCTTGGTTGAGGTAACGCAGGAGGTTGTCTCTGCGTTGACTGCAAGACTGGCAGTCAGGAGAAGGGGGATGAGGGATTTGAAGGTTTGCATTTTGAAGCGAGTGACGAAGCGAGTGACGAAGCGAGGGACAAATGTGTGAACGAGTGAAAGTTGATTAGGGACTTGTATGTCTGCCATTGCGAAAAAATCCCTTCGTTCAAGTATTATATATCGCCGACCCAAACTCTTCTAAGATTACTTTGATCCTTTCATACCTCTCGATATCGCAACATTTCCAACTTTGAAACTAAACATACACAACGCAGCTGAAGCAAAAACTCAATGCCTGTTAATCCGTCCAAACGAGGTAATACTATCTTCTCTGCCTTGCATAACGGTTCCCACGTCAAACCTGTTTCAGGAAGGTGATCGGCGGCTAATATCTCCGATGGGGCCTCGCTTAGCGGAGAGAAAGTGAGACAGGCAGGCGATAGTGTCAATAGTTGGGTTGTCAAGAGACAAAGCGTTGCGATGAGAGCTGAAAGACTTCACGTTTGCGGTGGGAAGTCGGGTCATGGTGGTCGTGTCGGTATTTGCGAACTCACACATGAGAGATTACCTCAATACCGAGCGTTGTTGTTGTTTAAGAATCAATATCTGAGTTCAGTGGTTTGGACATGTATATACAGCTCGCCCTCAGCCTATTTCAATGACAATCACTAAAATCCCAACGATATCTCCTCATCAGTTTCTCATTACACTCGTTTCCTTCATAACACTCGCTTATTCATCTCCTTCAACACTCGTTGATTATCATGAAGTCCAAGAGTATCATGGCTGCTTCAGCAATGATGGAGCTTGCACTTGCCCAAGCTTCTGCTGATCCTCTTTGCTCAACCGTCATCAATCTTCAGCCCATTGAATATCAGTTCCAGCAACCTATCCTCATCGACTCCTACTTCCCAGCCAACACCGACATTATCCTTGATGATGGCCTTGTTGTACATATCACCAATGCCCCCACGTCTTTAAGCACTGTCCTGACTGATGTCTCGACAAGCTTGACAACGCTGACCAGGTTTGTTCCCTGTGTCGTCGACACTTGTATGAAACACCACTCATTATTTCTTCGTAGCGCTACCAACGGCAACGGCAACGGCAACGGCAACGGCTCTCCTCCAGATGGAGGCTACCTCACCTTTACTGTTCCTGCGAACCCTGACGATATTGGCAATCACCCTGTCACCAAGACCTATCCCCCAACTAAGCCTGGCGAGCCAGGTATCGTAATCATCCAAGTCCCAACATCTCCTCCTGGAGCTAATGGGGTCCCTCTGTCTTCTATCCCACATGTCACGGTCACTACTACTGGAGACTTCCCTTCCCTTACCGGCCCTGCCACTACTACCATCACTCCTGATAGGCCGGGAGCAACCGGTAGTGTCATTATTGAGGTCCCAAACACAACCGATACTTCGCCTTCTGCATCTTACATCACGGTCACTTCTCCAGGAGACCTTTCTCCCACGGATGATCCTCGCACAAGCACTATTCCTCCCAGTAATCCTACTGATCCTGGCACTGTTATTGTTGTCGTCCCCAGCTCCCAGGCTCCATCGCCCTCTTCTGTGCCCTTTGTCACTCTTACCACCACTGGTAGTACCCTTAACCCAACAGACAATCCAGTTACGTCAACTATCTCCCCATCTGGGCCAACTGGTCCAGGCACTGTTATTATTATTGTGCCAAGCTCACACGCGTCGTCTGTCTCCACAATCCCATTCGTCACTGTTACCACCACTGGCAATACCCTCAACCCAACAGACGACCCCATCACGTCGACTATTTCCCCTTCGGCGTCAACAGGCTCCGGAACTGTCATCGTGGAGGTTCCACCTTCAGGTTCTCCTGCTGGACCTGACTCATCTTCCACTCCCGCCTCGTTTGTTACCCGCACTGTAACTGGAGACGATGGTAATGGCGAGCCCTCTACAACTACTATTAGTCCTACCCCAAGTTCTGGTCCAGCGACCGTTATTGTCGAAATCCCGCCTACGACCAATAGTCCGTCATCTACTTCACCCGGTGACAGCAGCTCCGGAGGTCCTGGTTCATCTGGACCCAGCAGCTCCGCTACTCAGGGGCCTAGCGATAGCGCCACTCCATCTAGTAGCTCTAGTGGTACTGGACCATCATCCTCTGATGCCGAGACGTCTAGTCCCAGCCAGGTGACGACCAATGACGCTGCTTCGAGCACCTCAGCTAGTGCACCAGCAAGCAGTTCAGCGGCGTCATCCAACACGCAGTCTGACGCGCCCTCCAGTACTGGTGCAGAGACTAGTAGCCCTACGGCTTCTCCTGCCACCTCCCCTGCTTCTTCTTTTTCCGCTTCAACGAGCGATGCAGACACCAGCTCCCCCGCCAACCCCGCCACCTCTAGCCCTGCTTCGTCAGCGGCTACCTCTGCCCCAGGCTCCTCCACAGAGTCTGCTCCTAGCTCATCCACCAGCGCTGCGGCCGCCAACTTTGATCCTTGCCCCGACAGTCTCTATGGAAACCCTGAGTGTTGTTCCCTCGATGTTCTTGTGGTTGCAGACGTTGAATGCGACTCACGTGAGTATATCTCTGATCTCACGGCACAAATTGTAACTAACACGATGAATAGCCACTGAGTCCCCAACTGATGCCGCCGACTTCCAAGCCATCTGCGCTGCCAGTGGTAAACGAGCACGATGCTGTGTCCTTCCTGTGGTAAGTCTTGTTCTTTGGCAGCGAAGAACAGATGCTAACTCATTTCGCACTATAGCTTGGACAAGCTCTTGTTTACTTGACCCCCGTTGGCGTATCGAACTAAGCTCGTCTTGAGACTTTCTTTTTACTGGCGGATGAGATGATACTCTGCGGGACTGGCCTGTTGATTTGCGAGTGGCCTTTTGGAAGCCACGCTTGGAGTGGCCACAGATCTCTCGCTACTTAATATGGTCTATGGTTTAAGGGTAATTTTTGACATATATAGCAGTTGTAATACTAAGAGCCGACATGGTTCTTCAATTCTAAATGGCTCTGAGCATTGTCGTTTCTCTATTACACATTGTTGAAGGTACCGCTTCCCATGCCATGACTCTTAGCTGCGCTGGATTTATGAGCGTTAACATTGGAACGCAGCAATGTTTTGCTCAACAAATGTATAGAATTCCAGAAGTAATTATGAGGCTGTGTGCATAGGCTTCGCTGACGTCAGACGAGCTGTTACTGGGAACACACAAAGATGTCTATTTATGTCCGGGACTGTAAGCGGCGATATTCCTTCGCGCCCTTCGCCTCATGCGCGGTCACTAGCCCCTCGCTTTTTATGACTTTTCTCATAGTAATTATTAAGCATAACTCTTCATTAAATCGTCCCGTCGGCATCTGGTTGTGCCGTGTTTGAGGATATCTCTGCGAGACTCCACAGGGCTACAATTTGGCCCCCAGTGAAATCTCACCGATAATGGTACAAGATCTCAACTACGATGGCTGTATATAGATTGGTCTTACGCACTAGCTGATAAATAAAATAACAACTCTTCCGCAGCGTAGACTACTTACTCTAGTTACCCGCGAGTCGCCAAGCCTTACCATGCATGCTTCATATTTCTCATACACCCTTAGCAGACCCTACCCGTATGTATGGTTCACTCCGGTTGTTCTTGTTGGGGGATTGATCGCAACGGCACTTATCGCGTTTCTCAGCGTAGCGACTCAAGGCTACGAGACTATTTCCATGGCCACGGCAAATCCTAACACGACCATCGAAAATCGTAATCCTTTCTCAGACTGGCCTTCTTTCTCACCGCAAACACAAGGTCCCTCTGCGCCACCACGGCCATTCCCATCGGCACAGAGTTCTACACCAATAACACCGCCCTCAAATACACCGTCACCAAGATCTGGCGTGGCGACTATCCAAAGGAGCCAGATGCACTTCTAGGATCATTGCCATACCTCAACAACCCTTTCCAATCATGTGCAGTAAACGGTATCACAATTGAGTTTGAGGGCATCGATCGCAGTGCCTCCCAGATAGCCCTTCAGCAATGGGGTGCTAAGCTACGAGCTTCGCTGTCTTGTGAGGTAGACACGTCTGGCGGCACGACGACCGTGAACATGACAACTACCTACGACGTCAACGGTATCGATAACGATGTAAGCACAGCATTCCCAGGGCGGAATGACACAGCCAAGGCGAGTCTGTGGTGGGGGGAGTCTCTTCTCGCTTGGTATTCAATCGCCTTGACTAACGACATGCACGTTGCCAACGAGAAGTTCTTCCGGGGGGAGAATGACACAGACGTCCCTCCAATCTACAAGGGTCATATCTCTTTCACGAAGAGAAAAACTGTCGTCCCATCGGTGCAGGATATCAAAGCGCTGGACTTTTTCCAAGTCAGTTGCTTCTTTGTCCCTTTCAGCGACAATGGCGTTTCCCCCAATGTTTATTACTGCAGCCGTGAGAAGATGAAAAACGCGCACTTGATCGAGAAGCTCTCCAAAGCGGATGATAGCGACCAGTTGATGCCTCTTCCTGGCATTTGGATCTCAGCTGATAGCCTGGCTAAAGCCTTTTATTTCACGATTCTCGCCGATCTTGGTCAGATTGACTCTGGACCGAATGTTCAGGACAATATTGAGCTTTTGACGCACTCCACCAAAAAGTATGAAGCTATCAGGAATCGCACACCGATCTGGGGGGATGATCTCAGAGTCAACACCACAGAAGGGCTAGCTCACCGTGCATTCACTTCCAAAGACACGTCTAGAAAGAATCTTAGAATTGAACGCTCTGTCGTCTCAACTACATTTCTTTGTCAGATCCCTCGTCTCAAAAGCAGGCCAACGCTCGTTGTGTCTGTCATCATCAACACAATAGTCATCCTTTCAGCTCTTTGGAGATTGTACCAATTCCTTATTGATGCAATCCTATCAAAGAACGATACTGAAATGATGAATTGCGCTGGATGCACAACATCGACGTCAAAAGAAGCAGAGCATGAGGCTATATATCCTCCAGGTCAATCATCGCAGAGTTCGGGAACACCAAGCGGGGACAAAGGACGTTACTTTTCTATACGACAACAGGATAGTCTCTAGGATACAGATTCGCGCCAAGACCGCGCTTTTGTCTTGGTGAAAGCTCCAGGTCGCTCTCAAATACCGCCTTTGCGTATGATCCCTGGCACTGAACCCAGTCCTGTTTCTAGCTTTTCAAAACTTCGCCCAACTATGAACCCTCTGTCTGCTCTTCCTATCTGGAACTCGGACGCGATCGTCAGATTGTCATCCAGACCGTACATAGATGGTGCACAGAGTAACTGGTCGGAAAACCATTTCTTACCATGTGGACCTATGTTATTGATAGTTGAGCTATGCTCGTAACTAAGGGCTGATTCTAGGGGCCGTTAGGGCTTGTTCAACCCAGAGAGAATCCGATTGGCCTCTGTTTTATAGATATTTCTTGTATAGGTAAACGATATTGTATTGCGAAAGATTGCCAAATCTGGGTGTTCTGGTTGAGTTTTGATTGCTGGCGTCGGATGATTCCTGGCTTGCAGGGAGAGCATTTCGTAAGAAAATTGCAATTTGTAGAATCCTATATTGGAGCGCATTGTAAGGTCTTGAGCGATCTCATTCTTTTGGGGTTCTATTGGAAGCCTCTTGTGAAGTTCCGCCTCCTCCATGGTTGCTTTGGTCAATTGAGGTTGAGGTTGTCATACTCGTGAGCTATTCCAACTCATCATATAGGCAAGACCTCGCAGGATCTAGTGGCACTTGAAATCCAATCAAAGATTTTCCAAGACCCCATTGACGATAAGATGTAAGGAGCGGTTAATTGATGTGCTGTTAGGAGTAAAGCGCTTGATGTAAGCATCGACTGTCTGGTCTACACTATCATAAACCCAGTTCAGGCATTATGCAAGCTACATATACAATCACCTAATCCATCACTCTCTGACTTCCAGTTGGCGACGAACACTGTCAACATCCAAACCCTCGAGCTCGTCGCCCCTTATAGTCCATCCACGAGATTGGACAAAAGATTGAACTTCACTCTGCAGCTCTTCAATCTCTTCATACTCAAAGTTCCAACATTTTTGAAGTATCCTTCCCAGAAACTCATCCTCAAGGTCAGGCAGCCAGCCTTGCTCTCTCATGAGACGTTGCGTTTCGCCCCAGTCTCTACCTATCCCGTACCCCGGGACGTACGAGGTCATGATCTCATATACCAATCTGCCGAACATGAACATGTCAGTCTGAGCAGTCGGTACACGGATCGCTCGCTCAGAAGGCAAGGAAGCTGGGGAGAATTCGTAGCCACTGAAGAAAATGCCAGGAAGGTTTCGGCCTGATGCTGAGTCGGAAAAGTCTGAGCCCAGGAACCCTGCTAGAGCTATAGAAAGAGACGGTTCGGATATCCAACAATTGGTGTCAAGGAGCTCTCCATAAGCTATGTCATGAGAGTGAAGGAAGGACAGTGCTGATAGGAGTTGAAAACTCCACTGGTAGGCTACCGGGAGGAACTCTGACTTGATGCGAGTAGGGGGGGATGAAACGTCTGCCCGAGCGGCGTAAAGTTGATCCCCGTATCGCTCAAGGAAATTCTCAAGGGAGCCGCCCGATGGCTTTGGTAGAATAGGAAGGCCGGTCCAGGCATCTTGACCCAAGATTCTAAGAACAGTTGTTTAGCAAAGTGTACCGATACAATTGAATTTGAATGGGAAATTACGGGACTATTCGCGGGTGCTGTTCGCCAATCATGTTGTAAGCATAAGACGTTTTAAAGCAATCGAAGGCTTGTGACTCCTCGCGCCAGGATGCATCGGGGTCATCATCTTCTTCGCCATCAGTCCAAAATCTGCAACTAGGTATAAAGATGACAGAATTGTCATCTCTGGAGTAGACACTGATGCCTCCGATCTCGATAGGCGCTTGCAGACGGTGACCTTGCGGGTCGGTCAGTGGGACAGTTCGAGGCCCTGTAGCCGTGCGGTAAGTTGTCGCCAGAGTTGGCTTGCTGCGTACAGTTCGGGCCATGATAAGGAGGGCTCAATGAGTGCAGTTACTTTGTCAACAGCACAAAAATGACGGGTTGTGTTGGATGCTAGGTCTTTCCTTTAGTCGCCTCTGTTGGTGCTCCATTTTGACGGCAAAGCGCCCCGAATGTTAATCCGAAGCGGTCCACTCCGCCAATCATTGTCGGTTCCCCGGGAGAGCAACTATTTAGGCACACCGGAGCAAAAGGTTTGTCCAGACTAAGATAAGCAGTGGAGGCCTGGGGCCCGTTGGTTCGAGGCGCACGGAAAAGCAACCCGAGTCAAAGTTAAATGTCTAATTACAGAGTCCATACTGCTTTTGGCATCCGTTTCCACAATTATCTGTTGCTGTTCCGCAGTAGCCATATTGCGAGCAGCAGTTCCCAAACTGTGACCCTTCACAAGTGTAGCCCTTCTCTCCACCGCAGGTCCCATCAGGGCTGATCTTTTCACTCCCTGCATCACACTTACCAAACTTTGACTGGCATCCACCGCCACAGTAGGGTGATGAATCGCCGCAATATCCACTAGAGGAGCAGCACTCCCCAAACGCAGAACCCAAGCATGTTTTGCCTTTTGTGCCTCCACATGTCCCATCTGTGCTAACGTTGGTTGGCTGGGAAGCACTGCTACTTGTTTTAGACGATGTTGTTGAAGTGGGCGTTGAAGACGTGATCGGCACTGGTTCCTCGTCATAGCCATACAGGTCGTCAATGGTCTCGTGGCAGTAGAACGTTCCAAGAGTGTAGCCGCTGCAATCCTCTTTGAGAGAAGGGTTATAACGGTACATTTTCTCCATCGTCATCCTGCTGTGCCCCAACTGACTCGCGCAATCAAAGTATCCCATGAACCACCGCGTGCAGTTGGCGATCTCGCCAGCCGCCCGAGGAGATGGAGGAACTCGGGGTTTCTTTGGCACAGGCGTTGGGCTTGCGAGCTGCATGCAATATGAGACAAATGGAGAGATTGTGCATGGAAAATCGTAGGTGGGCGACACTGCATCTGGCTCATTTTGATCCAAGCTCGGGTTCCAGAGGAAGAACTGCTCAAGGTCTAGCTCATAGCCGAGAGCTGCATCGAGACAAGGAATAGGACTGCCGGCATATGTCTCGTTCCACCAAAGATACTCCCAGCAATCCTCACGAGTACCATTGGCCAGAGGTACATATGGGCCGTCGCGAGGAAACTTCTCCCAGTAAGGAACTTCGGTGGACTCTTGCGGTTCAATTGTCCATTCGTCCTCTTCAGGTCCATAACCGGGGTAGTCGGCGATGTCGCCCACGGGAGCAACGCAGTAAGAGGTCCTGAGCCATAGATTCGTGCAGTTTTGCCAGATCATGGGATTCAAGAAGATGAGGTCATCGAGGGAAATGCTATACTTGAGACCGATGGTACCGCAGTCATCGCCGGCAGTGACATTGTGAAAAAGTCCACAATTTCTTTTCGTGTCTGGTGCAATGTTGTCGGGAACTGCAGCGGGAGTGTCAAATCCAGCCGAGTCCTCGTTCTGGGGCACTTTGTAATCTCCCAGCGGATTCGAGATGCAGATTGTATGGTTGACATAGGAAGAGACGTTGTCGCAATAGCCGTTGATAAAGGGATTCCAGGATCTGAGTTTGGCTCTCGAGAGACCCGTATCTGACTGAATGCTCTCGCAAGTGTCACCACTCTTAACAACATATACATCGCACTGGTTTCGAATACATAGTTTTCCTGATGACGGAAAGTCGCTGACAAGGGAGTCACGCCTGTTGGCTGTGGCTAAATCGTGCGTCGAGACCCTTTGAGATTTGGAAACGCTGAGGAATGTGTCCCCAGATTTGATTGTGTACTCGGAGCTACAGCTTATTGTTGCCGTTGGACTGGTAATGTTAGCAAAAAGCTGGGTCATCTTCTGCAGCAAACGTACGATGAAACAAGCAAGGGCTGATATGTCTGCGTAGGTTGTTTCTTGTAGCCGCAGCTCGAACTGGCGGAAGCGTAGATGGCCTTTTGATCGGAAGTATCTTCTGACAGTGGCGATTGAGCATTATGCCACAAGATGAGCTTTTAGCATTCATCACAGAGTGATGCGTCAGCGGGAGCGCTTTGGAACCACGTATTGCAGTACTGTCCATTTCTATCATTTTAACCATGTTAGTTGTGATGTCAAGATGGAGAGGAGACACATGAGTTACTGACCCTTTTCGAAGGCATGCCCGCTCAACATAGTAGATTGCTTCTTCCATGAGATACGAAGGTTTCCACAAGGCTCCATCTACAGGATCCTCATAGGTGACCTCCGAGCCGCATGTTGTTTTGACGGAATCTCGCAAGTCAGCCAAGCTTCCCAAGCAGCTGCCCTGACAGAGCTCTTTTATCTGAGCGGTATCAAGGTCCATATGCCAGTCAAAGTACAACTGCCCTAGTATGAAAGGGCAAGAGACTTTGGTGTTGATTGCTGCGACGCAAGCATCGCTAGCATCATTGAGCATGGAACCATCAATTTCACCAAGTGAAAATAGAGCCTCTCCATACACCGAGGGTAACCTGACCAAGGCGATTAACGCCGACAATAACCAAAGGCGGCGCATCTTGTTGTGCGAAACCAAAAATGCTGTACGTCTTTGGAAAGATTGTAAAAGAAATTAAAGAGAAAAAAGAAATGGCATAAAGCTCAGGAGGGCATTGGTGAGAACTGGAAAAAAGATGCCTCTCTTTCGGTATATGCTGAAGACCCGAACAGCGAGATTCAAGTTGCAGTACGCACAGGAGTCGCGCTATACTAACCGTGTCTACTGCCCGAGTGACAACTCATATGTCTGCAGGAGCTGAACAGGAAACGCCGAGATTAGGGAGAGGGGAAAAAGCACTCGGACCGCCGGAGTCTTGGCATATGTCTCCACAACGACTCCTCGGTTGATCAACGATTCGCTGTTGTTGGTGGTTGGTTCAGGAACGTTTGAATCGGAGATAGGAAAGGGAGTTCCGTAGGGAGTAAAGATGTGCTACAACGTGTCATGCGCAGGTCCAAGAGCTGATTTACCTAATGCCAATGCGCACTTCGGCAGCACGCACAGATAGATGGCAAAGAGTATTGCCAATTCGGTACAAGTATTGACTCCATTGTGTTTGCGCTAGAACAAACATACTGGGTCAAAGTTTCAACCTTTTACTACTAACCGCTTATCGCCCTGATCATCCCTTTAGCTCCTCAGAGTATCAGCTTCTGCCGCAGCCGAGTTGCGGGTCACTTCTGGTTCGTAGCTTCATCCGATTCGACTGTTGGTTCCAGGATAACACACGCTCAGTGATCCTCGTTCTCCCTGATATCTTAGTACGGCCATGAAAATTTCTCGTCCAGGATCACGCGCGATTCATTTTAGACGAAGAGCATTTACCGAGTTGGTGTCTGTTATGTGCCCCTTGTTATGATCTGATTCAGGTGGAACTTTCGGCGTCCAGGTAAATTGGAAAATGAATGGTGAAATTTGCACTTGGTAGCTCCTGGGGAGAGCTTGAAGCGGACTGTCTGGGATGTGGACCTGATCCGGAGAGTCGAGTAGCCTGCAATTATGATAAACTCAAGTGATTCCTGTCCCATAGATGATATGGTTAACGGGTAACAACTGTAAATCTACATTCATTCATTCATTCATTCATTCATTTTGATCTTCACTTCCTTCGTCTACTTGTCTGAATACTTCTACGTCTCGCTGTCACTGAAGTGGCCGTAACAAGCCATGCGTTTTCTCGCCAGCCAGATGCGCTTCCTTATCTTGTTGGCCTTGTTTTTTGGCCTCTCTGTTGGTCACCGTCACTCTCATTCACGATTTCACATCCGTGGGAATCATGCCCATGATTCTGACTCAGCTGTAAGGCATATGGATGATGAATCTGTAGCCCTCGCGAGCATTCCAATGAACCACCAGATCCTCCCCAGAGAGCTTACTGTACTATCCGAGTCCGGTCAAACATCCGACGCTGCAACATCTGGTGATTACACTTGTGGTCCTGAAAAGCCGTGCGGCAATGGGGCTTGTTGTGGTGAGAGTGGATGGTGCGGGTGAGTTACAAGACAAACAGGCGGATTTCTTCTTCGCGATGTACGCTTCGGATGACTGACGACTATTGACTTGCAGATACGAGCCAAAGTATTGCGGCAAAGGTTGCCAGTCCAACTGCGATGCCAAGGCAGAATGCGGCAAGTATGCTTCTCCGACGGGCAAGAAGTGTCCCTTGAATGTCTGTTGTAGTGAATACGGTTTCTGTGGAACTACTGAAGACTAAGTTACTATTCTTTCCAGCTATTCTTCTAACGGTAGTACACTTCAATGGCTGAAACTGACTGTGACTTGGTAGCTTCTGCAAAAGAGGCTGCCAGTCTGACTGCGAGCAACCCAAGCCATCGGCTTCCAAGTCTAATGTACAGCAAAAGGTCATCGCCTACTGGGAGGCCTGGAATGGGAACAAGCCCTGCGGGCATATGTCTCCAGAAGAAATTCCAGTCCACGACATCACACATCTCATCTTCTCATTTGGTTTCGTCACGCCAGGCGACTTTCGCATCACCAACATGCCCGACGTCAAGCCGAATCTCTTCACACAAGTAACAGACCTCAAGGACAAAAACCCCAACTTGAGCATCATGATCGCGCTTGGCGGATGGACTCACAATGACCCAGGCAAGTACCAGAAAGTCTTCAGCGACATGGTCTCTACCCGAGCCAATCGACAGACATTCATCAAGAACCTACTTGGCTTTCTAAGTCAATATGGATTTGATGGTGTTGACTTTGATTGGGAGTATCCTGGTGCCAAAGACCGAGGCGGTAAAGAGACCGACGGCAAGAACTTTATCCAATTTCTCAAAGAGCTCCAGGCTGCCATGCGCTCGGCCGGTCGACATTATCTGGTAACCTACACTGCCCCGACCTCTTATTGGTACTTGAGACATTTTGACCTCAAGGCCATGAATAACTACGTGGACTGGATTAACCTCATGTCTTACGATTTTCATGGAATTTGGGATCGAGATAATCCCATCGGCAATCAAATTCTCGGACACACAAATATCACCGAGATTGACCTTGCTCTCGACCTAGTATGTGTTCATTCCACTCCGCACAGGACCACCAACTAACATCACTTGCCCAGTTTTGGCGTAACGACATACCCCCAAGTGACATTGTTCTTGGCATCGGCTTGTACGGGCGGTCTTTCAAGCTGGAGAACCCTGCTTGTTGGAAGCCTGGATGCCGCTTTAGTGACCCGGGAGATAAGGGCAAGTGCACAGATACGGCAGGCTTCCTATCTTATAGAGGTAAGTAGACAGTTTTATCGCTTGGCAATAGTGCAGGCTGACCTTGTGCAGAAATCATGGATCTCATCAGAGACAGCAAGGCCAAGCCCGTCTACGACAGGGATGCAAAGGTGAACTACATGGTCTATGGGCAGAACAACTGGATCTCCTACGACGATGAACGGACTTTCAAGGAAAAAATTGACTTTGCCAACAAACGAGGACTCAACGGGCTGATGATGTGGGCAATTGATCTTGACGACTCCAGGCGATCCGCCCTGAATGCAATCACTGGGCGGAAAAACTTCCTCGAGGGGAATGCGGCATTCGGTATTGGTCTCAGTACCAAGAAGTCCGAAGAAGCGGGATATTCGTCAGATGACTCAACCCAATGTCGAGTCACGGATTGTGGCGGCGCTTGCTCCGATGGAGAAAGAACCGTTGGGCGTACAAACAGTCTTGACAAGAAGGAGGAGTAGGTTTATCGGCAGAGGAATTGAACACTTGAATAACAGATGGTTTTAGATGCGGTGATAAACCTTCCAATGCTCGGTCTATTTGCTGTCCATCGTGGGCCAGTATTACCAGTGCTGAATGCCACTGGGATCGAGGGAGAGGTGGACTCTCCGGCAATTGTGCTGGGAAGTGCAATCCAGGCGAACTGAAGCTCTTTGCAGATCAAAGAGGTTAGAAAGGTGATCTTGAGAGCGGCGGGTGGAACGGCAAATATTGCTCACGGTATGTGCTTACTCACTAGTAGCACCAAAGGATGTGAGATGCTGACCTTTCTTTGATTAGGGGATCTCAAGTTTTCTGCTGTAACATTGGCAACATGGAACAGTACATGGATATCTGCACCTGGACCAAGTGCGGTGGCACCTGTCCCAGCGACAAGCAACATGTTCTGACTGTAGACTCGGGAGGTCCTGCTGGTGAGAACGAGAGATGTAGCAACGACTTTGTCAACGGTGCCTTTGATGACGATGCTCAGGACCCCAATAAAGGTCAGAAGAGTCGCCGCAAGCTCTGTTGCCCTAATAAGGATTCATTCTCCAACTGCAGCTGGCGGTCTGCCAATGTTTGTTCAAGGCAATGCGACAACGGTCAGATCACTCTGGATCTCGATCCTCAAGGCATGGGGGGTGCATACTGTGGCAACGGTAAGAATACACTCGATTCCCTTAAGCTCCGTGCACAAGATTAACCATCTTTTAGGACGGCAGAAGGCCTTCTGCTGCGATGCCCCTGGTAAAAGCAATCAGCCATTCCTCCCTGTCAACCTGGACAAGCTCTTTCCACCGGAGCTACTACCGCCACCAGATTCAGTTCCGCAGTTCGAGCTCATCACCTTCGGAAAGGGTTCTCGAAACAGCCAACCCGACAAGGCCGGCATTGCTTTCTTCCTTCTTGCAGGTTCTGACACTGGCCTCGCCTCCATGTCCAAGCGTGACAATCCCAACCTTGTCTTTCTCGACTGCCCTAGGAACATTCACTCTCAGCCTGTCGGACAGGTTCAGACTGCGCGAGTTATTTGCCTCGGTCTCTTTGAGGAGTGCTTCGGTGTCGTAAAGGGTGGAGTCGAGGGAACGGTCGTCCACATGCCATCAGATTGTGGTGCTGGCTCATACGCTCGAGCTGTTGCCCTCGTTCCTTCTCAGGACCAGTCGATCCCCATTCATCTGGCTCGCAGCAATCCATCTGCTGTGTACGACTTTTCTTTCGACTACGACATGGGATTGGTACGTCGTGATGCTGGTCAATTCTCGATCCGGGTCGACTATTCCAATGTCAAGGGCTATTGGAATGAAGTAGTAGACCTTTCAGGGAAGAGGAAGTGAGATCTCAAATCCCTTGTGGATAGATTCTACGCGGGCAACTCGCAAGACTGGTTCACTCAATTCGATAAAACCGACATCCAAGATTCCGAAGAGCTCAACGACAACAAAATATCCGTTCTTAATCAGCTCATTTACTTTGACTCCCAAATGTGCGATGTGGACAGCGGCGACAAAGAGGGTCAAGGCTTCTCCATCACCCTCGAGGGCTCAGCTAAGGCGAGGTTCTTTTACGGATTTTCTATGATTGCGACCTGGACACCTGGAAGCAAACTTAAGGTTCACCAATCAGCTGGGTTCCTTCACGTCGACGGTGATACAAAGGCCGAGTTCACGGTGGCTGGCATTGGTAAGTTGGACGCGTCTCAGAAGCAGGACAACGGTCCAGTCACATGTAGCGAAGCTTCAGAGTCGCTAGGTGGCCATGGTCTGTAGCATGGCTGGGCCAACTTCAGGCCATATAAACAAGAGAACGTCGAGTTCAACACAAGAAACTCGCAAGGGACTGCAGTGTCTCTGAATGGCTATTTGAGTGCGAAGGTAGTAGCGTGAGTACATTTTGCCTGTTTACATCGATCACGACTGACATCCATTAGCTTGTAGGGTAGCCAAAATGTCCATTTCCCGGAGGGCAGAAAGTCTATCAAGATTTCTGAGCCCCTGGTTAGCAGCAAAAGCGCCTTGACGCCGCTGTCCAAGCCCGGCCCCGAGTCAGAGATTACCGTTGCCGCCATTACCAAGTTCGGCCTGGATGTCGACCTTTCATTCGGAATGCCACATACTGCTGCTATAGACGGCATTTTGCCTGACATTTCCGTATCACAGGAAGTCTCAGCCACGTTCATATGGAAAGAAGAAGATGGCGAGGTCTGTCTAGATACCTATGCTGGCCAGACACAGAAGGCCAAACTAATTTCAGGGTCTTATGTTGGCTGGGGCGATGACTACGAGGATCGCTTCCTACAGCAGGACACTCGCGTCGGAAGTCAGCGATGTTTCGGAAAGTCGTCTCATAAGTCGCGATCCTACAAGCTTGATCCGCCCAATGCAGGTCTCATTGGCGATAAGAACGACGAAGACGAACCGGAATGTGACCAGGAGGATGTGCTTTGCATCCGCGCCAAGAAGAAGGCCAAGCGACAGAACAATTCTACTCCGGATAACTATGACTTCAGCGGCCATGGTGTCATTCGAAAGGCCAGTGAGCTTTCCGACAAGTCTATTGACGACTGGGTACGGAAGAAGCAACGAATCTCTTGCGAGCCATGCGGTTCTTGCATCATCACGGAAAAGGGTGAGAGGGAAAGCTGTTGCTCATGCGTCTGGCTTCCGCCGCCAGACGAGGATGATGACGAGCCAGACTTCGGCAGTATACCGCTCCCAGGAGGTCCTATCATTCCCGGTGTCCCCGAGAAGCGTGGAATTGATTTCAGAGACTCTGAAGGTGGCTCGGGTTTGCTTTACGCACGAGCTTCAAACAGTCCTGTTGTAAGTTTTGACAACAAATGGATCAGGTTCTGGGTGCCAGCAGGTAGCTCCGACCCTTTCATTGTCGGGACCGAGATTTACCCCCAATATCCAAACTATTACAAGGATCCAGAGGGTAATAATAACAAGCCATTTGATGGCAATCCGTTGTTCAGCGACATTAAGATGTACTACCATAACAAGACTGCCGTTTGTACGTCTTTCGACGTGGAAAAGGCCCCAACCTACGACAAGATCTGGAAGTACGACAGACAGGACAAAAACGGTCCATACAAGAAGGGTGTCTTGTATCATCAGCATTACGACACAGAACATGTCTTTGAAGGCCAGACAATCAGTCGCTTCTTCGCTATTTGGCTTTCCAGCCACAATTACCCTCATTCATGGTCCGAGAAATGGGCCCTCACAGAGTACAATGAGTGGAAGGACTCTAAGAAGGCCAATGCCTTTGTGCATCTAGTGGTGGATGAGTTAGGCTCTAGCATTCACTATGACCGTCTCGCCATCTTCCTGAGCAACTCGAATCGCCTCAAAGGCTCTCTTTTCAAAGGTATAAGCACCACGACCAACGCCGGCTTTGCTAAGCTCGAGGCTGGTGCCGAGCAATTGCTGCATGTCCGCGAGATAGGCCTCATATTCGGCTACATGGGCCGCGACGAAGTCTGGGAGGCCTTTTGCGATTCATACAACGGGATGCTGGACCTCATGGAGAGGTTCGACGCGTGGTATCTCAAAGAGACGAAGAAGACGAGTGATTTGGCGACACAGTGGTCTGACTTCATCAGGAGTGAGCTGGACATGGTCGTCAGGCAAGCTCGAAGCGACGTCAAGCGTTTGTACGACCAAAAGAAACCGGCCGGTAAGAAATATGAGGATTTCTGGGATGTCATCATGAAGGGGGGCGCGGCTGCGGAGATGGCGAAGGTGAAATTGGATAAGATTGGCAAGTGCAAGAAGCTGCCAGTCTCAACAGTGCCTGCCTGGAAATTTCCTTAAATAGCTATTTTGTGTTTCATGGCTATCTCATAGATAAATTGTCTGACTCTTGAATACTCTCAGAGTCTAATACGAGAATCTAATAGACACTCTCACCTTAACCCATTGTTGAAACTCAGAATGATAGGCTCCATACTGGTGATGAAAGAGATAATGGGTCTTGGTCATTATGAACCGGCGTAGAATTGTTGTTGTTAATGAGGTAGGCAGTGACAAGGAATTGGGCTAGATCCAATTGTGAAGGGTGGTAACCCTAGATAACTGCAGGCAGCTTAATAAGACTCCAATTCACAACCGTCACAAGAAAAGGATGCAATCTTCTACCCGGGGAAAATATATTTGTAGTCAAAACCACCTACATCTGGAGAACGACTGTTGTCCAAAGCTTATCTAACATGACTATACTCGTCCATCATCTCGTGACTCAAAATCTGTCTAACATCAAAACTCATATCATCCAGAGCTCAATTCAAGCTGACTTGTCATTCTGGACAAGGAGGTTCTTGGTGCCGCTAGGGACACCATCAATGACATCCTTGAGAGCAATTCCCTGGAGATACTCGCAAAGACCAGTAGCGGCTTTTCCAAGACCGAGAAAGTAGGCACCAAGACCGACAACGTGAGGAGTAGCCATAGAGGTACCAGAGATGGTATTGTTGCTTCCGCCAATCCAGGTGCTCAGGACATCAACACCAGGGGCGTAGAGATCGATCAGAGAACCGTAGTTAGAGAAGTAGGCAACCTTATCGTTGATATCGCTGGCGCCAATAGTGCAGACTGAAGGCTCAGAGGCAGGTGAAGAGCCAGCGGCATCCTCGGGGTTACCGAGCCAGTCACCGTTGCCTGCGGCGACAACGGCGAAATAGCCAGCGTCGACGAGGGCTTTGGCAGCTGAGTTGACGGCTGTGGACTTGGTGTTACCGAAAGACATGTTAATGACCACACCGTTGGGGCAGTCCCGGCTGGGGGCGTCTTGAAGGACTCTGTCCATCCCGGCAATCATGAGAGAGCTGTAATCTGAGGTTAGATATGGGTATTGTAGACTGAATATCGAGAAGACGTACTCTGTACCAAAACCATATTTGTCAAAGACCTTAATACCATACAAGTTAAACTTCTTGGCAACTCCGTAAGTCTTGGAGCCGATGGTACCGGCGCAGTGAGTTCCGTGGCCATGATCGTCGGTGTTGATGCCGTCGACGTAGGTGGCAACGAACTTGGCACGGCCCTCGAACTCCTGAAAGGTGTAAGTTAAAAAAATAGAATATCAGTTGAGCCTGGAACTTACGGGGTGCGAAGCTTCAATGCCAGTGTCAACTACATAGGCGCAAACACCCTCACCAGCAGATTCGTCGAAGGTGTAGGTCGTGGACCCGGGCGACTTGTTGGAGAGACGAGCCAGACCCCAAGGCGCGTCACTCTGAGTAGCAAAGATCTTGGCTCGCGAGTCCTGCTCAATATACGCAACCTACAACGATGTTTGAGTCTTATCTGCCGCAAAAGTAGAAACAACCCACGTTGGGATTATTTCGGAGCTCCTCAATCTCCTTCTCAGTCAGAGAAGCTGCGAAACCGCCCACCTTCTTGTAGATGATATCGGGGTCGGCAGTAACGGAGTCAACAGCTGTGTTGAGGACCTTGGCGGCGTTGATTGATGCCACTTTCTTCATCATGACAATGTACTTTCCATCGAGTGCCTCTCCTTCCTGACGAGTGATCAGAGGAGCACGCTTGACGGGGCTAGCAGTCGCGGCCCCAGCCATGAGAAGGGCTGTCAAAGTAGCGATAGGACGCATGATGAAGAGATGTATCGAAGACTTGAGGGAGATGAGATGATAAACACTAACGATTGTGGTAATCTGCAGACTGTCTTTTACAAGAAAGATGGGATGAACTACAGCTTTATATACCTCTTGTTATCAGTCACCCTGATGGGGGACTTGTTCATCAATTTTCATGTTCTTCAAATTCCCCCATGGCAATTGGAGGTTCCATCTGTCTTGCCCACAGACTCAACGTCGCTCTCGAGCGATAATCTCAAAAGTTCTTGATGATTCCTCGTGTATGCATAGACTCGGGCGACTAAAAGACTTGGCAGTGTTCCCTGCTGAGAGCATTTGGTAGGGTATGGGATTGTGCGATTGCAAGACCATGGAGCTCTAATCGGCTACGAGGTCGCGTTACATTGAATTGAATGGTATGTGTCGATCATGGCCGCCTTTGGGCCGTTAGTTCCTCGGGCCTTTCTACTATTGGCAGGAGACCAGCCCGTCACCACTGAGCGTATTACTAGCTTCATTGTAAATAGATAAGACCAAAGAAGAACTTTTCGAATCTCCAGTCACGACATCTGATTGGAGCGCCTTCTTCAGTTGACTGTTAAGGTCTGACCATCATGCATGGATAACGCAGTCATTAGTTCCGGCAGTGTTAACAGTAAACAAAGTACCGTTCTAGATGACGCTCTTGTTGCCTATTCAGGAAAGTGCTCACTGCAACGGGGTCCGAACACCTTGCAGACAAACTCTCCGTATTTTCTACACCTTGTTTGATAGGTTTGCTTCTCTTACTGGACTGAACTTTCTACCATCTTATCATAATTCGAGGAGCGGGAAATACTTTAAGGTTTGGCCCGTCGCAAGGATAATTTTAAAAACCTCCGAGCCTTTACTCCGTATAAGCAAGTGCTCTGTAATAGCGACATCAACTGCTCATCCATTACGACTGTGATTTCCCGCAGACTTAGTCGTTACACGAATTATGCATCGGGTCAATAGATATCTTTAGTCAAGGCTGTGCAAACAGGCAATCAACCCCCACTCGTAATCCCGAAATAAATAAGCCATTGACAGACGTTAAAGGGTCTTGGTAGGGAAGTAGAAGTTAGAAATTCACCGACACAGGCTATCTAATCCTGGATAGGCTGATATGCGCAATCAATTCTTTTGGCAGCCTTTGAGAATCGAAATTGGTTCCGCAAGTATGTCAGCCTTCCTGTGTTTCACTGATTCGCCCTTTTCCTCTTTAATTACTGCACGTCGACCTTGCTCCCTTTGTATCCCTCTTGGTCTCCTCCCTTTACAATGCCCAAAGGCTTGTAACAAGATTTATTATTTATTATAAAAGCTTACAAGTAAAAGCTTATATTAGGGGAAAAAATTATATTCTTATTTATTATCTACATTTACGGCCTAAAGCTTAACCACATAGACAGCAGTCATCCCCATCGCACGTCGACCTTGCCCGACCATATCCCCCAAAACACCCAGAAGGTTGCATTGCCTGCTAAATAGTTGTACGAGGGCGTGATATATGCTGGATGGTGATTCTGCCTTTTATATATAGTTATAGCCACCACAGAATGGTGTATCGATGAGAGAAGGCGGACATGGCACATCTCGACCCGAGGCCACAATGTAACAAACTGGGAGATTCCAACATATAGTAGCTACGGACACAGGAATCATATTGCCCTTTGAATTCAGATTTGACAGCCACGGGCGATACGTGAATGGTGACCTTAGCAGCATTTTGGTATTAAGGAATCCGATCACTCCACTCCAATCTATTTGCCTCGACCGTCTGACAGACGCAGCATCCCGGCTAGTTACCGCTTTTGGCCGAACGCCGGTCCAAAAGCAAGGAGCCATGAGGAGTTACATTGATTTCTGCACAGTAGTCAGATGAATTCACATGCTGACAAATGAAACGCCAGGCCTTCTGCCTTTAAGAATTTCATGGCTACCTATAGTGAGCAGTCAGAATAGAGTACTGAAAGCATCTGTTGCCGGATGAGAGTGGAATCTGTAATTGACTGATGTTACCCTGCATCCGATCCGACGTTAGCCCTCCGCTTTTCATGCGTAGACTCTACCAGAGTATCCACCAATGTTACATTCCCAGCGGGTCAACAACCACAAGGTCTATGGCGTAAGCTGTGCTTCTGTGAGATTGTAGATTTATAATACTGAATCTCTCAGTGGGGCTCTCATCAGGTCAGATCCCCGAGCAAGTGATTTCAAAGCATTGGGTTCCAATCAATTCTTCTGCAGGCGTAGCGATAAGCCAGTAGAGAGTATTTAAGCAACGCCGTGGAATGTGAACCGAAACAAGCCATTCTGCATCAAGAATACAAAACCATCTTCACTATCTATGCACAATGAGGCCCTTCCTAAGCATTCCTCTTATCACTTCTTCATTATTCCTAGTCACCGCATCCCCTCTGTCTCGTGATGGAAGAGACAGCAGCTTCAATCTCAAGCCCTTTACCGTTGACCTGTCCGATGGAGTCCCCCATATGATTGACTTGGCTGAAAGAACCAAGTTGCCTACGAATGGCGATTATTTTGACCCAAATGCCGGTATTGGATTAGATACATTGCAATCCCTGAGAAAGGAATTGATCGAGGATTTCGACTGGGACGCTGAGCAGCAAAAGCTCAACAAGTATGCTCTTGATTATCGGAACAGCATTGACATTTTGACGCTGACATAGGTATTACTAGGTTCCACCATTTCACCGCTGAAATCGAAAACCAAACTACCCACTTCATCCATCAAAGGTCCCATAACCCCCACGCCATTCCCTTGGTTCTCAATCACGGATGGCCCGGTTCGTTTCTAGAATTCATCCCGTTGATCGATAAGCTCAAGGATGACTTCCATATCATCATACCCTCCCTCCCAGGCTTTGCATTCTCATCAGCACCGCCACCGACCTGGACAGTCGACGACACAGCTAGGGTCTTCAACACGCTCATGACTAAAGTCTTGGGATATCCTAAGTACGCGGTCTACGGTACAGATTGGGGATCGGGCGTTGCATACAGTCTCTATGCCAATTTCAATACTTCTGTGCGATTGGCTCATCTCTCATTCCTCCCGTTCGTCGCCTTGAACAGAACCAAGCTCACGGCGGAGGGTATCAGATTGTCACCCCTTGAAGAATTTGAAGCTCAACGCGCTGAGGAGTGGGCTACAACTGGAAATGGTTATTACTTGGAGCAAACAACAAAGGTAAGTCTAACCGCTAGTCTTGGTGTATTATTCTAAAGACTGATTGTTAGCCAAACACCATCGGCCTCGCTCTCTACGATAACCCAGTTGGGCAGTTATCCTGGATTGCAGAGAAGCTCATTGTTTGTAAGTCTAGATATTACGACATCTGGTAACCGCGCTGATGCTCAGAAGGGTCTGATCCAAGAGCTGGAACCTTCCCGTCCGTCTTGGATCATAATGAAATGCTAAAAACAGTTGCATTCTACTATCTGACCAAGAGCTTTGCGTCCTCCGTCTACATCTACTACTCTAACCCCAAGGGGTTTATGACGAACTATACAAAGGCCGACACTGATGCGCCATTACTCTTCAGCGGGTTTAAGTATAATGTCGGCTTTTGGCCACGAGAACTAGTTGGCCGAGTGGGAAATCTTGTTTCCTATAAAAGTCAGTAGTCTTTTTGTTCAGTGATTCGCGTTGTTTGGCTAACGATACTGCTTAGATCACGGGTTTGGTGGGCATTTCCCGGGTCTTGACAACCCCGTTGCGTTGGCTGAAGACTTGAAGGATATTAAGAAATATTGGGGAAGTTGATAAAATGTTCTTAAGAATGGTTGCACACTATCGGAGAAAAGAATTTAGCAGGATCTGAGATCGAACCATACATTCTCTACTTGATCTAAACACCAAAACACTATGACAGCTGCCACTAACTAATACTGCGTCCTTCCGTCATTGCCTCCTTAAGAGCTAGACTCGTGACTCTTCTTCGAAACATAAGGTCGTGTATCAGCCGGTAAAAGCATTGCAATAAGACCAATCGCCAAGAAACAAGCACACGCAACCCAAATCGGCGCCGAAGTCGTAACATCCGCAAAAGTCGCAATGAACGGCGCACTAAGCGAAGCCATTCTCCCCACCGCCATAAGCAACCCCATGCCCATCCCGCGATTCTGCACCTGAAGAACCTGGGGCGTGTACGAGTAAACAATAGCATAAAGAGCATTGAGAGAAAAGTTGATCATGCAAGAGAATGCGAGGTTCTCTGAGGCTGTGCGAGCTGATGTGAACGCTCCGGAGAATGCGGCGCAGATTATGCCAGTGAGAAGCATTGAGCGCTTGGACTTGAAGAAGCGTGACGAGACGAGGATGGTGCTGAGGACGGGGCCGAAGATGCCGACGATGGAGGAAACGGTCCAGTCGCGGTAGGTGATGTAGTTGCTGGTCTCGCCGAAGTTGGCGCCGTGAGCTGCGAGGTAGTAGGGGAGGAAGATGGTGTAGAGGGGGTATCTGTTCCTGATCAGTAACTTGCTAGAGATTGTATAGAGGTGCACTTACGCGATGCCGATTAGTGCCCAGATCATGATGAGACCAACCATAAGTCGTGTCTGCTTAGCGCCAGAAAAGAGCCTCGAAGCCCGAGCAATATTCGCACGCCAAGATCGGACCTCTCCATCAGCCTTCTCCTGCTCGGGCTGAAGGAAATTATCACCAGTGACATGATAATCAGACTTATTCATCCTGCTGATATGGTTGATAACCTCCGCGGCCTCTTGCATCTTCCCACAAGAGACTAGCCACCGTGGGGACTCGAGGGATCGTAGGACGAAGGCTCGGATAAGTGACATGACGAGGCATAGTCCACCGAGGGTGATGTAAAGGTATCGCCAGCCCATGTTCTCGCTGCGGCTGCAGGTGTCGGGGGTGGAGCCGCTGGGACATCCGAAGTTGACGAGAAGAGGCCAGGCTACGGAGGGTCAGTGAATGTGAAAGCAGCGCTCGTGGGGTATTACCGATAAGGCCTGTGACTGCATTTCCAAAGCCCCAGATCCCAGCCAGACTTGATAGGATGAACGACCATTCTTGAGGAATGGCTTCGGCCAGGAGTGTCAAGTCGATAGCCACTACATGAAGATTCACGATCAGCAATCACCAGGGGTAATACCTAAGAGGATCGTAGACTTACGGTTGCCGCCAGCAAACAAGCCGATCAAAGCGACAAAGACGTTCAAGGCAGCCCAGTTAGGCGAACAAGCAGCAATGGCAGTCAAGATAGAGCATCCAAAGATAGATGCCTGCCATACCAATCTGCGACCGATATTATCGGCGAGTGTACCGAGAAATAAAGCGCCGATGAGTAAACCAGCGTACGAAGATGCAGACAGGAGAGTTGCATATCGAGGACCAAATTCCATGGCTGCTTGAGGTGTAACCAGGCTGATTGAGACAAGAACCATCTGGTGAAACAGTTAGTTCAAGTGGTTGGTGGTGGAAGTAGTGGTGTTTGACCTGATCAACTAGGAAGCCAAAACCACAGGAGAATGTTAGCTGCCATTGGAACTTGCCGAAGCCAATGGCTTGGATCGCCTGAGTGATCACTTCGTCGTTATGAAGAGTTGCAGGATCGATACCGTCGATAGTTGCGACTGTTCCGTTGGCATGGCTTTGGATATGGTCGAGAGATGTCTCGAGCATTTTCCCATCTTGCTTCTCGCCAATGGATGCTGCATCATTATTGTCCTGATGAGCTGACATTATGATTGCTTAAGAGGATCAATGTAAATAAATGAGTAATAGACTGAAATAGGAAAGTGTGGATTGATATCTCAGAGGCCGGTGGATACTATCACGATGCAGAGACGTGATTTATCTACAAACTCCTTTCTAATCACAGCTCTGCCATTCGCGGCAGCCACATCTCTCCCTATCAACACACTAACGAAATACCAAGCCAACCTTTCCGATTCCATTACAAGTTACAAGCCTCCGGATCACGGGCCGCCCTCATCCTCTATCTAAGATAAGCTATAGGTGTGCAGCTGATACGAACCAACCCCGCAAACCCGGAAGCGGCCCGTGTTCCTGGAACCCTCCCATCAACAGCGAACGCGGGGTAAAGTATCCAAGCTTATATGGCGAGACAAGTGCTGGGTGTTGGGCGTAGATTGGCTAACCTTTAACAAGATGAGTTCCAGTGTTGAGTGCTATCTTGTGCCGCGCACGGAGGATGCGCCCAACAGCCGACTTCCGATCCTTGTTTATCGCGGCGTGTTGCCTCATCCGAGAACCGAAGAGACAGCAACACGATTCCTGACTACGCACCGTTGGGAAAAGAGGGTATGTAATTGCTTCTGCTTTTTGGTGTCGCGTGTTAAGTAATAGCTAGGGAACGTGGGGACATATTGCAATCCGCCATTTCCATCCCAACAGCCATGAGTGCTACGGTCAGTCTCTTCAAGGATGCCAATATAACCAGTATTCTCATCATCACTTGTAGGTATATTTCAGGGCTCCTCGACACTATTGTTAGGCAAGATTCAGAAGGGGAAAGGTATACAAGTTCCCGTCAAAGCAGGCGATGTTGTCGTCCTACCCGCTGGCACAGCCCATTCATCTCTCGAAAGCTCTTCGGATTACAGGTACATTGGTGTATATCCCAAGGTATGTTTTTCTTATGCCTTTCCTCACATCTATTCTATGGTGTTCATGATCTATAGGGCTGTCCCAAATGGCGAAATGAGATGGGAAAGAAGTCCTCGAGCATGTTTCTGGACACTATCGATGAAGTAGATATGCCTGAAGATGATCCTGTGTATGGGCCAGGTGGACCATTGACTATGCTATGGAGGCATACTCCTCGCGCCAAGTTATAGATAGGGAGATAATACAGTATCTATTGAGGGTAACACAAGTCACACGTACGCGACTGGCCTCTTTAATCTACCTTCACTGGCCACGATCCATTGGTTAGTGTTACTTTTTACATCTACTCTTACCATGGCTTGATCCATTCTTTCATGTTTGATGAAAAAACACGCATGATATAGCGTTAGCTCTGACTCTCTTCATAAATGGAGAGATGACCACTTGAGAAACCACCAAGCCCAATATCGTCTTATCTGAACTTCAGAAAGCATTCACTTCCCTCCATTGGCACTGAACTCTAATATGCTTGTGTCGTGGCTTCTCGCTACAAAGATTAATCATTTCTCTAAACTGGTACAGTGATGCAAGCTACGGCGGCATGTTTATCGACATCAGCAGACGTAGCCGTTTGCAAGCCGTTCTTCCATGCCAACTCGCCGCTATCCTGGGTTATCTCCTCTGAGCGGCCACTTCGAAAGCAGGTCTCAGGCAGAGTCTCGCTCTCCCACAGATAAAAGCTCAAGTCAGAGTCCTTCTTTGGCAAAGTCGTCATCGCCTCAATCATGTTCTGCTTAGTTGCGCCCAAGGGGTCAAGACCAGGCTCCTCAATCCATGACAGGCCATGACCCCAGTAGCTGTACCTCTCCGATTCATGTGTCCACTCATAATCTTCCCAGCGATCTTCGGCGAGTACCTGAATGTAGTGGAGAGAGCTGCCTGGCCAGAGTCCAGTCACCTTTCCGTTTGTGCCCTGCTTGTCTGGAAAATGGTCAATTAGCTGATACCAACGTGATGACCGTAGATGACTTACACCAACTGCGACACGTTCCTGTCCATACCATGTCCTGCATGACCTTTTGCGTATGTTCGTTGAAGTCATCTTGGGCATCACCTCGGACTTCGAAAGACTTGACACGCTGTCGAATCATTTTGTGAAGAAGACGAATGAAGTAATCGGCGGTCGCCTCCACAGAGCCTTCAAAGGTTAGCAGGGTAATTATAAATAGTGATGCCATCTGGTGACCTACCCATCAGGCTTCCATTCGAGATGGGAGTGTTTGGTCCCAAGAAAATGAGATAATTGGGAAAACCCGCGACACCGAGACCCAGATACGATTCGGGATGTTCTTGCCATGCATCTTGGAGGTTGACGCCATTGCGACCGATTATAGGATAACGAGGTCGGAAGGTCGTGTTGAATCCTGTTGCTGCCACCAAGACGTCTGCTGGGTATTCTTTTCCACCAGCCACGATACCAGCACGAGTCACTCTCTCGATGGAGTCGAATACTGGTTCAACATTGGGCTTCTGAAGAGCAGTAAGAAACCCTTCTCCGGGATTAATTCTTCTGCATCCGGCTTCGAATGGAGGTATCAGCTTCTTCTGGAGGTCTTGGTCAGGGATCAGCTGTTTCATGCGCGACTCGAACATGGCGCGTGTCCTCTTCTGTTCCGGGCTTGACTTGAGAAATAGGCGGAACATTCCATTGAACTGATCCTCCAGTCCCTTTCTGGTGTCGAGATATAGCTCCCTGTTCCTCTCGAAAGTAGCCTTCTCTTCTGTGCTGTAGGTATAATTTGTCGCGTTGGGGTCGGGCAGAGCTACTGGCGGTGCAATCCAGGACGGTGTGCGGATAAACACCTTCATGTCTTGGACCAGAGGCTGTATCGAGGGAACTAACTGGATCGAACTGGCTCCCGCGCCAATGACGCCGACACGTTTGCCCCGGAGGTCAATCGAATAGTCCCAGGATGCTGTATGCAGTAATGGACCACTAAAGTCTGACAGGCCCTCGATGTCGGGAATTTGCGGGTGGTTGAGAATACCGCCAGCATTGACCAGGATCTCTGATGTCACAAGAGAGCCATCTTCTAACTCTACGGTCCAGGTACCGTCGCCTTCAGACCATTGTGCTGAGATCACTTTGGTGTTGAAGGAGATGTATCGCTCGAGATCGAAGTGCTTCGCAACACCTTTCAGGTAACCCTGAATCTCATCAGAGGATGCGTAGCTAGTCTAGTTAGTACTGCGCAGCAATTTGACTATTGACAACTAACAATTTTGACCATGAAGGGTTCGGGGCAAATGAATATTGATAACAGTGACTCGGTACGTCACAGGCGCATCCAGGATATTTGTTCTCAAACCAAGTTCCTCCAAGATCTGGCGACTTTTCGAAGATCTGAAAGGTGACGTAGTCATTGAGATGGCGTTTCAGCTTGTATGCTAACGTAGATTTTGTTAGCTTCGTCCTTATGTGAATAGAATGGCTAAGGAGTTACCCATCAGAATACCAGATACCCTGGTTGTAAGTATCAGCCAAAAGTAATTCCTCTGAGAGTATGAATTATACTTACCCGGCTCCAATGATTGTGCATCGGAACTGTTTTGGCTTTTGCTGTTGTTGGGCGAACATGATTACTGTATTTCGAGCTTGTAGGGTCAAAAATCGTGGGTAACTCAAAATTGTCGTGCAGACTAGTATTATGAGTCCTCAAGATAAACGACGCCCGCAATATCATGAATTTCAATTAAGCTGGCTGTAGCAAGTCATCTTCATAGGCCACTGCTTATCATGGCATCCTCACAAGGGCAAAGATACACACAATACGGTGAGCGGTCCGGGTCTTGGTGGGTACGGAGAACGATAGCAGCATTGCTAAACAGAAATGGTTTAGTGTCGAGATAAGCCCGCATCACAAGGTCAGATGCTGTGGGTACGGAAGCGGGCCGTGATCTTGACATGATGTGAGGAATCAAGATTGGCGCTTATCTTACTGGCTGGATGGAATTTGTGCCATGATGGAGGTTGGGAATGGATCAAAAGTGCAGAGTGGAGGTAAAGCAGATACCACGAGAGCAAAACGAAGTATGCCTGTGAGCTGCGCTATCATTAGATAGCCTATAAGGCCTGGCTAGATGCTTAATCGGATAGACCCTCATCTTCCTCGACCAAATAGCTCTCTTCCAAGCTAAGCCGTATCCTATCAGATCTCTTTACTCTATCAACTCACAATGAGTCGCTGGTTCAGTTTTGGTACAACGAAGGAGGCTGAGCCTCAGACTACGCGCGCATTGCCTGCATCATGGTACCGCTCCTCAGCCATGTATGAACTAGAACGACGAGCCATCTTTTCCAAGAAATGGATAGTGGTTTCACACAAGGCAAGGTTTCCCGAAGTGGGTGATTATCTGCGTATCACCCAGGCCGGCTTTACCTTTTTCTTGATCAAAGACCGTCAAGGCGAGATTAGGGCCCATCATAATGTCTGTCGGCACCGAGCATTTCCACTGGTAGAGCAGGATGCAGGAAGAGTTAACATTTTATCTTGCAAGTATCATGGTAAGTAAATCATCCAGCTCGTGTTTACGATAATGCTGATTATTGACAGGCTGGTCTTATGGGCTCGATGGCAAATTGGCCAAGGCACCAAAGTACCAAGAGGTGCCGACGTTTGACAAGTCAACTAACAGCCTCTACCCAATCCATGTCCATGTAGACAAACTTGGTTTTATCTGGATCAACATGGACGCCAGTCCTACTCCTACAATCGCTTGGGACGACGACTTTGCCGGTGTTGATACTCAACCACGGCTTCAGCCATTCGATATGGAGTCCTGTCACTTTGATCATCAGTGGGAGATGATTGGGGATTATAATTGGAAGACGTTAGCTGATAATTACAACGAAGTGAGTATTCTTTTTTACCCTTCACATTTAACTGCCACTGATGCAATAATATCAGTGCTACCACTGTCCAACTGGACATCCCGCACTCAATGCCCTCACTGATCTGTCGAAATACTGGGTCGAGACTGCAGGTGGCCATATACAGCACTTCAACGTCGATAAGCCTGACAAAGATGGCATGGGCATTTACAGTACTTTCTACTATCCCAATGCCTCCATCACAATCTCGTAAGCATGTCTATCCCCCAAGTTACAATCTGGCGCTGACGTTCAGACCCAACTTCTTCTACATCATGCGCTGCATTCCCATCTCCGCATCACAGACAAAGATGGAGTACGAAGTCTACAGAGCCAACAGTGCTTCCGACGACGATTTCAGTGGGATCAGCGACTGCTTCAAGCAGATTCTCAAAGAAGACAAGGATCTCTGCAACGCTGCACAAAAGAACCTGAACGCTGGTATCTTTGTCAACGGCGAGCTTCATCCTCGAGTAGAAAAGGTGAGTCAGCTTCAAGTCGATGGTGTTCTATACTAACAAGGCCTTGCACTAGGGTCCCCTCTTCTTTCAGGAAACTACGCGAAAGCTAGTTATGAATCATCATAAGCAGGAGGAGTCTGAGGGGCATGAGATATGGCCAGCTGCACCAAAGAATGGGCAGTCGGGGAATGGGCAGGGCGACATTGACTTCTGCAATAAGTTGGAAGCGTGTGCTGGTTCTGAAAGTCTCAAGTGGTGATAGTTTGTATGCCTGAAAATAAAATTTGATAGCCAATCCCACTATTTTACAGCATTGTGTTGCCCCAATCAAGGCTTAACCACTCATCAATCGCCCTCCCGAAGTCGTGTACTTCGGGAAAGATATTGTCTGGTTCCATGGCCGATCCAAAGCCTTCCTGTATGTTTTGCTGTAGAGAGCCCAACAACCCAGAAGCATCAGAGGGAACGCGGCCTCTTATGGGGTGGCTCACCTCGCCCTCACCCGGAGCATAGAGAGGTGTGTCCTTTGGAACAGTCTTATGCCCAATGATACCGGCTGATCCGACCAAATCATATCCATCACCATCGTCACTAGTGCCTCTTGCCGTGTCCTGGTGGGTTGATGATAGGCTATTGTAAATGGATTCATCAGTGCTTGCGTCTGGCCTACCAGCTTGCTCATAAGACAGTATATCCCAGAGAAGTCTCGTATCGATGGTGAACTTCTGTGGGGTTAGTCTATTCGGCCCAGAGTCTTGGCTAGTTAGAGGCACGACTTGTATGCTCTGCTGCAGCTTTCGTAAATTTTCATGCTTCACTAAGTTAGTACTTCGTCCTTTCTCCGTAACGCTTCATCGTACTTGCCATGACTGCTACACTGTGCCATGTCAGACCCATGCACCTCAAGAACTCAAGACATTTCTCAAAGCCAACCTGAGCCTTCTCTCGTAGGGTCAGGTCTTCAACGAAACTGTGCTGCAGATGAATGGTGGCAACCACTGCGACAACATGGGCCAAGGTCGGGTCAGACACTCGATAGTCCATCTTCTCCAATACATCCAGATGGTACATGATCCATCCAATATGTCGCGTAATCGCGTCGAAAGAGCTGTTGACAAATGACTGGGGCATAGTGTGCCGAAAGTGTCGTAGCCTCATTGACCAAAAAAACGGATGGTTGAGAATAACAGGAATAGAAGCATAGACGAATTGAGTGAACAGGTAAGGGCCCCAATACCCTCTGTTTTGTTGCAAGGTCTCGGGTGTTTGCTTGTCGATTTGGTTAGCAGAGAAGCGGTACTTAAGTGGCACGCTACAGTCAACCTCGAGGTGTCGATATGTAACCTGGGAGTAATCGGAGCGTGGATTCCATGGGGGCAGGGTATCCGAGAAAACACGACGGGAGGCGTAGACTCTGACTGCTCGCCATATTTGCGCAAGAGGAATCGTGTATTTCATAATGCCTCGGTCCATATCGCATGAAGGTGACTTTTCTGGCGGAAGCAACCATGCTGAGCACTGTGATGTGCCGAGTGATGAGTCCTCGCCATGTGACATAGCAGTGGGCCATACACTAGAAGAAACACTGCCTTGCAAGTGATGAAGCACGAATATACTCCGAGTACAGTTGTTGAACTCGACAGCATCGCCGAGAAAGCTGCCCTTTGGAATGCCGCTCAGTAGCAGAATCGACGTACTGAGATATAGCCCTGCTTGCACAGTATTTCCTTCTAGACTGAAGTCAGTCATGGTCAGAACATTAGAGCACTTTGACTACATACCTGCATGTTCGAAGAGGCTTAGAAGACATAGCGTTTGTAACACGGAACAGTCAACTCGGCTACCAAAGACTTTGTTCATCGCGATTTCCCTCGAGGCTTGTGCCATGGAATGAAGTCGTTGTCGGTATTGTTGGTTCAATAGCCGGGGAGGAAACCGGAGACATAATGCTTGCAATGCCAAGATCAGCTCTGTCTCTCTACTCGGTAGCGACTCTGCGAATGTTCCGGCGTTGAAGAGGACCAAAGGTTGCCGATGGAGCCAAGTTAGATAAAGAGTGGCTAGTTCATCGCTTCTAGGCTCGACAAGTGATGATGGACTGGAGTGCTCTGTCAGCTATACTCTCAATACAAAGGAAGAATTGCCTACCCTGACGCTTGTCCTGGGTCTATGATTTCACTGGTATATGGCAACTCATCATGACCGACCATAGACCTCGGTGTATGTCCTCCTTCCTGCTGCGACGCTGAGCGGCGGCGTGAATCATTGATCACTGGACTGAGATACATCTATTAATCCCATGGCTATCATGATATCGGGCTTATCACTTACTCAAGACGATCGATAAATGAGTCCAATTTCTCTTCCAGTGTCTCCATCCGAAGCTCCTACAAACAACACATGTTAGCTAGCCACTGGCAAACTTTACCATCAATTAGTTACGCACCAATGATCTATCCGACCGCGCCCGTTGGCCTTGGCCATCGGAGCCTGATTCATACACGCACATCTGACCAAGGCGTTCGCAGTATGAGCAGACGGGCTTCTCCCCAGGACACTTAGACTTCTTGCGACTATGGCCATTATTAGCATTCGAATTACCTAGGTGATATGAGGAACTAACCGACATGGTTCGCAAGCTTGTCTTGCGCGCTTAGTTGGTCGCGAGTCTTCCATCGTAATATCAGCTGATCGAATTGAACTGCAGTTGATGGAAGTTCGGGGGACGCGGGGAATGTGTTATATGCGTGCTAGTCTGCTAACGGAGAACTAAACGACTCGGCTATCGCTGGGACAGCTTATCTGACAGTGACGGATAACTCCGAGCCAATCAAAACAGCCCTTGGACAATTGCACGGAACATGAGTACATCCACTATCGTTTCGCGAGTATTACCACTGTTGGTTCAGGGCTATTGCACCGAACATCACTAGTATCTGTGTCTACTCTCTCCTGTGCGACTAAGCGCTGAAGATTGTTCTGATGTCCCGTTCCTCTGACTCGCCGGCTTTCTGCATATTCGGAATTCTTTCCAGTGTTTCTGTAAATCCAGACGCCAGGAACACAGAAAACTCTTGTCTGGCACTGGCAAACACAAAAGATTGGCGGGTAGGTTTCAGTCTATTCTGGAAACACTTAAGAGGCTCAAGTCTCTCCAAAGAATCCTCTCGATCCATGACCGAGAAAGATTGCACAACACTTACACTAACTATCATCGACTCTCACAAATTCCTGCTCTCTACGCACCCCGAAATTTGCACTTTCAAAAGACATTTGACTCTGATCAGCCATAGGGATAGAAGGTTAGCCCCTTTTACTCTATATTCCGGAGCTTACACCTTGAACGGCAACACCTGGAACAACACAGATAGGCCCTTGATCAGCAGGCCCCGGACACGACCGTCAGCATGCAGAGTCTTCCCGCCAATGACATACGTCTCCCAGCTGAGATAGTGGTCATGGCTTGTTCTTATCTGTGCAAGAAAGACCAACTTAGTTCAAGATTGGTGTCTGGCAAGCTTCATTACGCGGCAACAATTGAAGCCTTTAGATCCCTCAGGCTCAAGCCCGACGGCGATTCGCCTTCACAGTTCCGAGCCATTGCACTATCAGATAAGCTGCGGACTTTCGTCAAGGAGGTGACGATTGATACGGAGCTGGATCCAGGCATTCCGTTCATTTCCCACAAAGAAGACTTCAATGTTTGCCGAAACTTTCTTCGGTTTCTTCCTTATCTAGGCTTATTCAACAATCTCAAGCATCTGCATCTTCGACTCAGTCGTATTCTCAGCAACAGAAACGTAGAGGAGGCGTCGTACTACCGGTACATGGTCTTGGACATTATTTCGCAATCCGTGACCGGGATGTGGACACCGGAGGCTCGAGACAGGGTCTATGCTACAGTGGTACTGGGGTGGAACCTACCGTGCCCAGATATACACGATACTTCAGTCCTACAACGAGACTCGTTACAGATCAGAGAATTTACTATTTCACATCTCAGTGACTACAACGAGCCCAGACTTTTCGGGTCCAAGGCCTGGAACAAGCTGCTCCAGTTGCCAACCCTCATCGATCTGAAACTGCTCGTGGGAGAAGATCATGCCACTAACGGAACCTACCTCTCTGCCTGGAGGTCCGAATTCTTCAGCACTTTGCCGTCACAGTGGCTCAAACCTGATGTAGTCCAGAAACTACAAGTATTATCATTGTTCTATACCGTTTACTGGGGATGGTTCCCAAGAATGGACCTGGACCAACTTGGCGACTTGCCATCCCTCAAGGTTCTGGCTCTCGGGCGCTATGTGTTTACCAATAAGAAACAAACAGACTGGATCGCGTCTCTGGGGAAAAACAATAAGAGCGGTGGGCTGGAAGAGCTTTATCTTGATGAGTGTTGTATCTTGTATGAAGCTAACCAGCTTGGGCCTTTGACAGCTGATGGCTATGCAGTTCCAGGGGCTGTCATAGACTGGAACTCCGACGTACACCATATCGAGTACGGTAGACGATGGCATCACGTGCTGTCAGAATGGAGGGTAAGTATGAAAGGTCTCAAGAAATTCGTCATGGGAGTTGGAGACTGGGGTCATCCCTTTCGCAGCACCGTTCCTTTTTGCCAAAGGGGGCCGGTCCCTGCGTCAAGATTGGCGGCGGGCGACCCGCCAGGGTGGTATTTCGGGCGCAATCGCCACAGATTCTTTGCACATCCTGGACCAGAAAACTATATCACAGGCTTCGACGAGGCCTCTGAGTCGCGCCGTAACAAGTCGAGGGCGGTGCCGATGGGAAACTACTTGCTGGGCGAGGGATTGATACTGAGTCGAAGAGCACGGATGCGATACGCTCAGTATGACGTTCGCTCGGGATATGGCTGGTATATTGGCGAGCAATATGGTGCTCGGCGTGACGAAAGAGGTTGGGCTCCTGAGGAAGAGACTGTCAAGTTTGACGATGCTGCTTACGCATTGCTAATGGAGACTATCCAAGATAGACTAGGGTCTTAGAATGTGGGATGGCCGATCTGGAGATGCAACCTTAAAGGCTAATAATCTGCAAATGGACAACCCCTTTCTAGAGCATGGTTAGCATGTGAAGCTAGAGCGTTCTCATAGCATCATCCGCAGACAAGTAATTGACTTCCGAGAATCCTGGCAAGCTGGACTTGGGAATCGAATCGATAGCAATTACATGAGAACTAGACAGTGAATTATATCATAGAAACTTAAAAAACTTGAGATAGATGGAATCCAGGTAGTGAAGCTCGCTTAGAATCAACATGCCCCAAAAGGCTTGGTATGTCCTCACCTGAGTAACTGACTGCCGACGCTAACTACTCCGCAAACTCCAATACCCCGCCAACTCCCGCGTAAACCATCTCACTCGGAGCTATCCTGCCGATGGCAATTAGATTACCAGAAGATCCCCCTCACTAATCCTTGCTTTTTACTTGCCGATGGCTCTACCGAGATCTTATGGGGGCAAGATCTTATAGCTTATTGCAAATAAAGGAGTGAGCTAGCTGGTTTAAGTCATCCGAGGGTTTTGAGGACGTTAAAGATGGAATCATTGAAGTTGTGATGATGAACAAGGACTGTGAAATGAGTGTAGATAAATAGGGGGCGAACGTGTATCAAATATTTTAGTACATCAGAATATTGAGAATCACACAACCGCAAAAGACTAGCCCTTGCAATACCGCAAGAATGCCTACTCAAGAGGTCAGCACCCTCTCCATCCCAAAATACCTCCCCTAACTTCAACAGGCGCGTGAAACCATCCAGGATGAACTTCACATCGAAGTCCTCCCTGGAACAGAGATCATGACAGATGTAGGCAAAGAACACTACGTCCGAGCCAAAGAGTCCGATCAAGTTCTCGTTCCCCAACCATCCCAAGATCCTCACGATCCCCTAAACTGGTCACCCTTTTGGAAGTTCTCTGCCATCTTTTGCGTTTCGACTATGACGTTTACGCAGGGCTTTGCGCCGCTTGCTCTTGCGCCTATGTTTCCGGACTTGATTCGTGCTTATGATAGTACCCTTGAGGATGTGATTCAGTTTACGGGTGTTACTATCCTGATTCTGGGATTTAGTAACTTCTTCTGGTGAGTATCTGGTACTTTGTAGGTGCTATGACTGACTTTCTAAGGGCACCGATCTCTACTTCCTTCGGCCGTCGACCTGTCTATATCGCTTCCCAGGTGATCTGCCTCGCATGCCACATCATTCGCGCCAAAGCATCAACCTACGGCATCTTCATGGGAGCCTGTGTGTAAGTTTACCTCTACAAATCTCCCAAGACCTCGACTCACATATCTAGTCTCAACGGAATTGGTGCCGGACCCTCAAATCCTCCAACCCGCCGTCATTGCCGATATCTTCTTCCTCCACGACCGCGGAACATGGAACGCACTATACTGGGTTGTCTATATGGGCTCGCTAATGATCGCGCCAATAATCGCCGGTCCCATGGCTGATCGCACTGGATGGCAGAACTTTTAGTGGCTCAACGTTGCTGTCACTACACTGTCAATCGTACTAGGCATCTTTGGCTTTCCTGAGACGAAGTGGACACGCATCGATTCGATTGAAGCTGAGCGTGGAGTTAATCAGATCATTGATACAACTCAGGATAAGCCATCTCATTCTCACGCTGATGACGAGAAGACTGTTGGTACACCTCAAGCCCAGGGCGAGCCCGCTGCAGACGCGCATTTGGGTAAAGGAACTCCTTCAAAGTTGCAGTGGCGATTATTCCAGCCCAACTCAGCACCTCTTCAAAACATTCTTCTCGATATTTGGACCCCATGGAGACTCTTTGTCTATCCCATTGTTCTCTTTGCGTCATTTGTTGTCAGCTGGAGTTGCAGTAACTTCCTGATTCTGAACCTCACCCAGTCTCAAGTGTTTGCAGCTCCTCCATATAACATGAGTTCTCAGTCCATTGGTGAGTTTCCGGAGAACCCAAACAAATGATAGACACTAATAAATTAAGGATTCCTTAATTTCTCTATCCTCGTCGGTGCCTTGATCGGACTCGTCACAGCTGGCCCCTTCAGCGATTGGGTCTCCGCAAAGGCAACGACACGAAACGGCGGTATCCGGGAACCAGAAATGCGTCTCCCCGCAATGATTCCTTACATCATCATCATCATCATCATCTTCGGCAATGTGATCACCTCGATCGGATACGAGAGACACTGGCCATGGCCAGTTATTGCGGTCCTTGGCTACTCATCTGCAGGCATCCAGGTTGCTGCCCTCCCTAGTATCGCAAGTACTTATGCAGTGGATTGCTACAAACCAGTCACTGGATCACTCTTCGTTGCTATTACTGTCAATAAGAGTCTTTGGGGATATGGCATGGGCAAGTTCGTCACCCCATGGACTATCAAGTCAGGGTAAGTTGTCGATAGTATCTTTTCAAAAGCCGTTGCTAACAGCTTGAGCAGATTCATTCCTGTTTTCATGACCAATATGGGCCTTACAGTTCTGTGGTGCGGCTTGGGCGCGGTGTTTTACTTCTATGGCAAGACGTTCAGACGGTGGACTAAGGACAGCAATGTTCACGGTTTTTAGTGTTCAGGTGGCCTCTGATCTGTATTCATTGCTTGACCACGCAATAGAACGTCAAGGTCTAAAGACCTGCCTTACTTCTGCTCTACTACATAGCCATTATATACTGTCACTTTGACTTGCTTATTATTTTCTTGATCGTTGTCAATCAACCATTGTATTCTTCCTGAACTAATGAGGCATCGACATAAATAAGCTCGCAGCATCAAAGTCTATCGACGACATGTCGAGATTCTGATCCAAGTCCCCGTCCAGCAGATTCAGCGGTCCCCAGTAGTGATTCAAGTACACCATCCCATCAGGCCAAGACGTCCCTGGATTCGCGGCCACAGAAACCTGAGACGACTTCTGTGTCGCCTTTTCCCTCGCTCCCTGTAACAGCTTCGCCGCTTGTAGCGCAACGACACACTCGTCCATTATCATGAGTATCTCGATCGCCATATCTACTAGACGAAGTAAGGGTTGCATTTCGCTCTCGACTGCGTCTTGGGTCATGTATACCAGTATTATGCTCGCGGCGAAAACTGTGTATGTCGTGTTGTAGAACCTTGAACTCGTTAGAGAGGTAGACTTCTTTGGGGGTAATGATACGTACCATGTTCGGAAGAAGTCGCTGTGTTGGTAAGTCTGATATATGGTTTCAATCGTCTGCTTTGCTGACTCAAGACACTTTTGAATGCCGGTTTTGGTGTCGCTCATAGTCGCCCTCTCTTGTGCCGTTGACCTCAACAGAAAGGACCCGAAGAGGAGTATTCTCAGGTTGTGATATCCTACAGTACTTTGTTAGCGTGCCCTGCTGACGGCTGGCAGGTGATTGATTGACTCACTCAGGTTCAGCACGAGCCGCTGTCGCTTCACCCACTGGACATCCCTGACCCCTCTCAAAGACGGTACCTGAGTAGATGATCCCATTGGCCGTATCGCCTCGGGAAGCTTCTGTGTCCACGCCTCCAGGTCTCTTTCGATCTGGCCAGCCATCGCCACCATCATCGGTATCGTCGTTTCGGGCAGGTAGATGCTAAGACAGATGTTTCTTGTGATTTTGGAGAAATGTACCATGTGCTCGATGATGGCGCAACAAGGGTGCTCGGACATCTCAGAATCCATGCCGGTTTCGCTTTGGCCGTTGCTGATACGTGGGAATCGTCGGTTATGATATAAATCTGCTCCTAGAGTGTCTGGTCTGCCCATTGCGAAAGACATTTCACTTCAACAGTGTTAGATCGGCGACAACGAACCAATTGCAAGTTGGGAGATACTCACGTCTCTAAAGAGTAAAGGCCCCTATGATACAGTTAGCAATTGATCCATACTAGTTCTGGCTCAAGGGGGTTTGACATACCACCAGGTTCGTGTCTCTTCTCTGAGTAACGATGGCGGCTTCTTGCTATTGGGTCCCGGCTCACGATTTATGCCCATTGCCAGGGCTGTTCTTATGGCAAGGCCAACATACATGTATGACACTAACAGATGTTAGTAAATCGCCATCAGAGGCGTGACCTGGCTGACTGACAATGGGGATGCAGTTCATTCTGGCAGACTTTGGCCTGTGATGATCAGTCTCTTTCAGTTCAGCGTCACGGCGCAACCTACCAAGATAAAATAGCATTGGACCATATCTAGGTCAGTGACCATGCCCAGCCTGTTACAGCAATCCTTAGCTCGATCAAAGAACTTGCGACTCCAGGCCAGATTGGTCATTCCATCAATAAGCTCGTCCTCTCTCGTCCCAACTAGTGCGCCAATGGATAAGATGCTATAGTACAAAGCCACAAAACTCGTGATCCTCTTATTCTCCGTTCCTTCACCGGCCCACAAGGACTCGCAGCGTTGCACGAACGAAGTCTTGTCCAGAATCGGGTGAATGTAGTGGATCGCGGAGAAGAAACCGTCTATAAAGTTGCGGCATTGTAGATACCACGGTGAGTTATCAGACTCTTCCGTACTCTTCCTCCCTCTTTGGGTATCTTGCGATCCACTTGGATCAAAGTGAGGATTATGCAAAGAGGAGAGAAGTGCACCCGCATCATCATCGTCGTTGTCCTCCTCCCCAGTTCGTCGAACATGAGACAGAAGAGCAACCGATGAAGAACTACCGTAGAATTCGACATCTCTCGTATGAGTATTCATACCAGAGACCTCTTGTTCTCTCGTATGCCATGACGAGATGCTATTCGGTGTAGGAAAGGCCTCCATCACCGTTGGATGCTGAGCTAATGGCAACGAGCAAGCATTCATCGCCATCCCTTCGGGGCTGTTGCTTAGCCCATCGGTCGCTGCCTTCTCATAGTTCTCCACAATGCTAGAGAGGCTTTTCACCTGCTCTTCCAATTGTCTTACATAGCTGTCGTCCCACTAGTGAGCCAGGAGCAGAAGTGAAAATACTACAGGTAGATGTACCTTGATGTCATGCGCATGCGCGACATGTCCTGGCCTTTGTACACGCATTCGACATTGCGGCCTTCAAACAGTCAGTCACGACGTCTTATCGCAATATTCAAACTTTAGATACTGACTTTGGCAATATGAACAGGGATATGATTCGTCGCACTTGTATTTCTTGGACCGACAGAGGTCGCACGCGCGCGCAGCTCGTGGCCGCCTTGGACGCTGCGCTGCAGGTCTATTCACCTGAGGAACCTGGGACTCTGTTGATTCATCCATCTCGACAGTGTCAGTATCAGTAAATTAGCGAACATGCATAAGACCCCAGAATGTCGAATCGTTGAGTCCTGAGTGCGGAGACCCCAGATGGACGGAAATTTCGAGCTCGGAGGCAAATCTGGGGTAACGCGAACGACGAGCTACGCGAAAGTAATCTGGATCTTGTCTCGGAGGTCTCATTGGCTGAGAAGATTTATGTCCAAGCTGAACACGGCTAGTGTCAAGATTCTCGCGCTGCGGAAAAGCCGGACACTGCGAATGTGACCTCGGTTGTTCCGAGAGAGCTACCAACTAGTCTACCCTACATCCCCCACGTCGTTCCGAGGGTCATTTCCATATATGTTTTCCATATATGTAGTAACGCGGCAAAGCCAGCTACTTCGTCTTCTAATCTCTACTCTATCACGAGACCTATAGTTGACGATTACATCTCTTCAAAATGCCAAGTTCCACTGTAAGTCATTGAACACCTCCTGTGTTGGCTTGACTAATATTCCATTCTGACAGCAACCCAGTCAAGGCAACGATGATGCCCACTTGGATGTCATCATTGTCGGTGCTGGCCTTGCGGGTCTTGCGGCAGCCATCTCCATTTCTCTTTCAGGCCACAATGTAACTGTCTTGGAGTCGGCAAAGGAATTACTCGAGGTATACAACTCCACAGCCGCACATTACTACAGTGACAGAAAACTAATACTGTCTAGGTCGGTGCCGGTCTACAAGTCACCCCCAACTGCACGCGCATCCTCCAGAAATGGGATCTCCCCGACAGACTCTGGAAATCAGCCGCCGAACCCACGTCCCTCGTCGTCCATAGATACTCCGGCCGAACGCTCGCCATAGAACCCGATTTCCACAAGCACATCCGCAAGAAGTACGGCGCCCCGTTCATCGATCTCCACCGCGTAGACCTCCAGCTTGCGCTCTATGATAAGGCGAAGGAACTGGGTGTCCAGTTTAAGCTGGGTGATAGAGTGAGGGACATTGACTTTAGTATTCCCGAGGTCAGCACCGAGGCTGGTGCTAGGTACACTGGCGACCTCATTGTTGCAGCGGACGGACTCTGGTCTAAATGCCGGTCCAAGTTTCTCGGTAGTGAGGACAAGCCCATGCCCACTGGGGATCTAGCATACCGCGTTGTTCTGGACGCAAAGGATATCGACGACCCTGAGTTGCGGGAATGGGTTGAACGTCCGACGGTGCATTTCTGGATCGGTCCAGGCGCTCATGCTGTTGGCTATTCTATGCGTGGTGGACAAATGTATAACGTTGTTCTTCTTGTTCCTGATGATCTTCCATCGGACGTCAGTCGACAGGCTGGGTCAGTGGAGGAGATGCGAGAGTTGTTTAATGACTGGGATCCAATTCTGGCAAGGTTTCTCGGACAGGTTGACAAGGTCGACAAGTGGAAACTGATGCACAGTAAGTTACTTCTTGAAGTTTGTATCTTTGGAGCTGACAGAGTCTATAGGAGAGGAGCTTGATTCATGGATCAACGACGACTCAAATTTTGTCTTCGTGTAAGTAATTCTTTTATGTTGCCATCATCCAAGGTGTCCTGCTAACATGCTGCCTTCAGCGGTGATGCCTGCCATCCAATGCTCCCCTACCTAGCCCAAGGTGCCAACTCCGCCGTGGAGGACGGTGCAGTCCTAGGCCTACTTCTCGGCCATGTCAAATCTAAGCACCAGTTACCAAAGGCCTTGTCTATGTATGAACGGTTACGCAAGTCACGGGGAGAAGCTATAGTTCGAGAAACCTTTAAGCAGGTTAGTACCTACGACCCAGGAACAGTGAAAGACATAACTAATGCTTTATTCTTTGTAGCGGGAGTCATTCCATATGCCTGATGGACCAGCTCAAGAGGCGCGTGATGAGACTTTCCTGTCTCAACTTGGAGCTGAAGAGCTCAAGGGCCCGTTCCCAAGCAGGTGGACTTGTCCCCAGGTTCAGCCTTGGCTGTACGGATATGATGCATTTGAGGTTGTGGAAGATGCAGTGAGACGTGATCCTTTTACAGCATAGCTTGACAGTTCTATGTAGATAATTTAGCATATTTCTTTGCGCTACACATACCCTCATGCAGTCTCAATCGATATTAAGTAAACTCTTCTGTAAAGAAATGTGCCCTTAATTAGGTTACCCCGAAGTCCATTCAAAAGTCTTAGTTAATTCAGACCTATCAGCATGTCGGCCGCGTATTGTCATTGACATGGACATGGCATAAGTTTCAGCTATAAAACAACAAATTGGCCAGTACCGGGCACTTTTACAAAGAGTAAGATCGTTATCACTACTTGATCAAAGACTCAAGAAAGTCAAAGCCTTGTCGCTGAAGATTCCAAGTAACAGAACCCACTTCCATCTTGGCTGCAAAAGTATGCTCTTCCCCAGGAACCTCCACCATCCCGCACTCAACACCATTCTGCTTTAGCACATCGAAAAGCTTTCGGCTCAGATGAATCGGGACCTTTGTATCTGCATCGCCATGGACTATAAAGGTCGGAGGAAACGAAGAATCAACATTCAGTGCAGGGTCGACTTTGCTCCAGTCTTTTGAAGGGAAGATGGCATCGAGGACAGTGCCGTTGGCTAGTTGTGTCAGGGCATATGCTTGCCGGGGGTCACTGAAATCTGGAGGTCCCGTTGCCTGGCCTTCAAGGGAGACGCCTCCAGTGATGGGGACTGGGTCCTCGTCAAACACTTTGTTGAGGAATGTGTCTGTAAGTCCAGGTGGTAGCTTCATGCCCTCAAGCTTGGTCGTCCAGAAGTCGTCTGCAAAGTTGCTAGGTCCATACATGTCGTAGATGCCTGAGACTGGACGAGGAACACCAAAGCCCTATCTCAGCGTAAGTCTCATACAACACACCATGATGTAGGCTTCGCTTACCAAGCAGAGTGATAAATGCCCGCCAGATGAAGTGCCGAATGCAAAGACATGTTCGAGATCTGGTACGAGTGTTGAGCTCGCTTTGCCTAAAGCTGTTTCGAAACCTCCATCATACACCCAGGCCAGTAAATCTCGACAGTCCTGCATTGGGCCCTCCAAAAGATTGACTTGGGGACAAAGACGATGATTCGGTGCCAACACGATCCATCCTCTACTCAGACAATCTGACACCTGGTCTTTGTTGACCATCTTGGAGGACCCGAGCATAAAAGCCCCTCCATGGATGTTAAGTACTTCATGGTTATCAGTATGTATCCAGAGGCAGTAAAATGTTTTGACTTACAGACTGGACATCTTGTTGAGTCAGTCCCGACAGAAGGCAGGTAAACATCAACGTCAATCTCTTGTTCACCCAGCTGCTTGTAAACAGCTCGAATCGAGGTTGGGGGACTCATTTCCTAGCACTCTGTGGCCAAAAACGCGATCAGCTTGAATGAAGATCTGGTGTCCATCAAGGGGAATCTGTCAAAGACCCTAGTTCCGATACACTTCTGTAAGTCAGCGTTCCGGTCATGCCGTAGCCCCCGTGTCGGAATTGCGGCTTTTCCGCACTTCCAAGTCGAGCTTCGTCAGCGGCGGGAGCTAGTCTGAGGGGTAACCATGGAAAATCCGGGGACGATGCGGGGTTCTCCAGCGCTTCCGACTCGTGATGTGGAGATCGGGAAGTGGGAGGTCGAAGGAGTAGAAGAGTAGAGGGTCCTGCTAATGTTGCCAGCCAAGCCTGCGACAGAACACCAATTTACCAATTTTCTTTCCCCTCTCTATACTGAGCCACACAATATCGCCTTTTACGCTATTCCTAATTCACCATGAGCGTTCCCCTACATACATCTCCTCCCAATGAGAGGACAAGCTACATGATCGACCAGCTCGAAGGAGAGCGCATTAGCATTCCTGGCAGCAAGGGTGCTTTCAGAATCCTTGCTTCGTCGAAGCAGACCAATGGCGGCATGGCTGTGTTTACCAGCGGCGCTGTCTTAGCGGATGCTCCTGGTTTTCACTGGCATGAGGAGGCTCATGATGTCTTTCTCGTTACCAAAGGTTTCTTGAAGCTCTGGAGTGGTGATAAGTGTCGTATCATGGGGCCTGGCGACTTTGCCTATATCCCTCCTGTAGGTTCTCAAACTTGGCCCAACTGCTGATCCTATCGACTAATGGGGTGCTAGCATGTTATCCATAATCCTCTCCTGCTCGGACCTCACACTGAGACCGTGGGTCTGGTGGCACCAGGTGACTGGGTTGATTTCTTCAGATATGTCGGCGAGACATACAATGGCATTCTTGTGCCGGAGAATGATGATCGCGACATCAAGTCAATGCTTATGCAGAAGATGATGGCGGCTAAGGACAGGTTTGACGTTCACTTCAAGCGTGACTACGAGCCACCAGAGGTTGGTGAATGGCTTGACTCTGAGAACCAGCTCGCTGGCCCTGGCGAGGCTTATTTCTTGCGCGCCAATACTGGACCACGATGGCTTCTTGGAGGAGTCATGTCAAGACCTTTTATTCTCGCATCTCAGTCCGGCGGCAAATTCTCCATGTCGAGTATTGAGTCGTCGAATGTCTATGGGAAATCACCACTGAGCAAATGGCTCACCTTTACTTCTATTGATCATTGTTTCATCGTTCAAGAAGGTCTCCTCAAGGTAAAGATTAAGTCAGGAGATAGTGGTTGGAATGAAGTCAGGGAGGGTCAGACGGTCGTTATTGCTGCAGGTGAGACTTTCACATTGGACTTTGGCAGTAAATATGTTCGTGTCTGGACCTTTGCCAATGGAAGAGGAATCGAGGAGGTGGTTCAGAATGCTGGATCTCCGGCTACGGGATTCGTGCTGCCTGACGAGGTTGGAGACTGGGAAGAGTCCAAGTTGCTGGACGTATGTAAAGAGCTTGGTGTGGAGGTTGCAGAACTGTAGATAATTAGCAGAAATGAATTGCATATTATATTAGACTGCCTTAATCTAAGCATTTCATGAGTTGCGAGTTGGTATGTTAATTGATCAGTGTCGCTCTCTGCTCAAGTCAGCCACCGGAAGCAGGCTATCAATACTAGGTGTTCATGTTGGTATCACGATTTCTTACGGTAATCTCAGGGTGAAACAATAGTTGTACCATGAAGGCTTCGTTATAAAATAGTGAAGGATAAGTTCCATCAATGGGCATCTATTAACTTGCATCTGGTCTAAATAACAAAAGTGGCATGTTGGTCTGCAACCTCCACGCCATACTCGCCCGCGTCTACCGTCCAAGCATGCGAATCCTCACTCCAATGATCGTTGAAAGTGTCTACCTCGATCTTCACAGACACTTCCCTCGTCTCGCCGGGCGAGAGCTGAACCTTGGTAAACCCCTTGAGCTCCCGGAATGGTCTCCAATCAGCTCCACCCTTAGGAGCGCAGATGTAAACCTGCACCACTTCTTTACCAGCAATGCTGCCAGTATTCGTCACACCAACGCTGACTGTAAGAACAGAAGGACTTGAAGAGGCATCCAATTCAGCGTTGAGACGGTCGTATGAGAATGAGGTGTAAGACAGGCCATGGCCAAAGGGGAACTGGACTCGGCTCTCAGGCACCGGAGCTCGATATCCGATCTCCAAGCCCTCAGTGTACTTGATGGTAAAGCCGCCCGACTCATCCTTCTGAGCAGGAAAGTTTCCAAAACTAGGCCAGTCTTGTAGTGTCTTGAACCAAGTCGCCGTCAACCTACCACTGGGGTTCACCTTTCCAGTCAAGATGTCAACCATAGCCTGGGGTCCTTCTTGACCTGGAAAGTGCATATTCACAATGGCATCAACATCATCAGCGAAACTGCTGATGTCGATCGGGTTGCCGCAGTGAAGAAGAACAGCTGTCTTCTTCGAAGCAGCAGCGACTGCCTTGATCATGGCGACTTGGTCGGCAGGGAGAGTAATCTCCTCTAGGTCAAATCCTTCAGACTCGTACTGTTCGCTGCGGCCGGCGTAAATGATGGTGATATCAGATGACTTTGCGACATCGACTGCCTCGGATATAGCTTCCTCTTCGGAGTATTCTTCCTCAAAGACCAGGGTTAGGCCGTATGGAGTAGGTTCTCCAATGACAGGTTCTCTCGATTGCATGGTGACAGAGATGTGGTATGACTTTCCTGCTTCCATCGGCAACAGGACTCTAGACTCAAGTTTGATCAGGTTGAAGAGGAACTGCTCGGTTGTGATATCTGGTGCATCGCCTTTGAGCACACAGACTCCATCAACTTCAACGATGAAAGACCCCGAGTGGCGAAGCGCTAGCGTGTGAGTTCCAGTACTCGTCGGAACAAGGTTGGTGGTCATCTTCACATGAGATCCCGGTGTCTTCAGCCCTGGCTTGCCCTGGGCCATGAGATTGATAGCAGCGTCCTCCAAAGTCTCAACGAGAACCGGATCGTCTTGACCGGCGTTGTAGTAAGCTACCTCAACGCCCTTCTTGCCCTCTTTCGTCGTGACAATCTCCACAGGTACCGTAGGAATAATACGGCGCATTCGAACACCACTTGCATGTGAGATCTTCTGCTCATCTGGCAGCGCTTCCCGTAACAGATCGAGTGGAACCTGGCGATATTGAGGGTTGCATGACGCACTGCCACCGCCAGTGAAGACAGCCTTCTTAGCGTACTCACCAACGACTCCAACCCTTAAACCAGTAGATGCTGGCAGTGGAAGAGTTTGGTTCTCATTCTTCAGAAGAACTATCCCTTCTTGGGCGAGTTGACGAGCGATGTCGTTCGTCTCCTGGACGATCTCCGATTTCTCTGGTCCCTCGCTTTGTGCCGCTTGCGTACGGGTTCGTAGCTCGAGGAGTCTGACCACGCTGGCGTCGATCACCTCTTCGCTGACCTCGCCAGAGGTTACAGCTTTGATGAGCCTTTCGCCTCTGAAGACAGGTACAGGCATCTCAACGTCGACGCCGGCTTTCGTGGCAGCTACGGTAGAGCGAGTGCCGAACCAATCTGACATGACGATGCCTTTGTAGCCCCATTCCTTTCGGAGGATGTCCTGGATAAGAGTTTCGCTGTCACAACAAAAAGCTCCATTGACTTTATTATATCTACACAAGATGTTAGTACTAGCCTCGTGAAAAGTATCGGTGGCACTCACGCTGTCATGACGCCATCAGGGTTCGACTTCTTCAACAGAAATGACCAAGCAGCCAAATAAATCTCCCTCAACGCCCTTCCGTTCGGAGACTCATCGACATTGTAATACCGTCTTTGCGTCTCTGAGTCATTGCAAACAAAATGCTTCGCACAAGCTCCGTAGCCTTTACTCTGGATACCATTCACAATCGCCGCAGCCATGTATCCCGAGAGCAGCGGATCTTCACTGAAGCACTCAAAGTTACGTCCGGCGCGAGGATCTCTCTGGATATTGATAGTCGGCCCAAGGATCATCTGCGCATGTTTAATCTTTGCTTGGCGAGTGAGCTCAGCGCCCATCTTCTCCAAGAGCTCGGTGTTCCATGATGAGGCTATGCAGGCTGTGTTGGGGAAGCAAGCTGTTGTGAGAGCACTGTTGAATTCACTGGGGCGTATGCCGCTGATTGAGTCAGCTGTCTAGCGACTATGTTAGTATTCGCAACGGCAGAGTCAAGTTTGTGGCATACCTTGAGTGGTGCAATGCCCTTCTCAGGGATTCCTGCAACTGAGACAAAGTCGTCTGGCGTACCAGACAGTAGCCTGACCTTTTCTTGCAGGGTCAGAGTCTTGAGAGTGGCTTGGACGTCCATAATTGCTGAGCGTAATTGCCTTTACTGTGTATACCGTGCCGTGAAGTGGTGCCGAGAGTTGTATATATGACTTCGCTTGTCCCTAGTGGCGCTTTTGCCGCCCCGGCAAGCCAAGTCTAGGCATGTTCCACTGTTCCACAGAAGGGTTGTGGGAGGCAGGCGTGCGTCCGCCCCATACTCGGGTTTTCCGGTCATTATGATCCACTGCACTATTTTCAATCATGCGGGGTCGGATGTTGCGAGCTTCGTCCTTTTGGAACGTGATACGTGCGCTTGCTGGCAGTTGGATCAGCCGATAGTCATCGATTTGAAAGAAAATGATTGTGAACATGGTGGTTCAAGTAACAAACTTGGCGGCTGATAGTGCACCGAGGTTTGGATCAGCGAAGAATCGTTTGGTCAAGATGCTATAGCGATGGTGACGAATTAGGTAGGATCAATCTGCAAACCCGATAGAAATTGTATTATCTATGTAGTCTCACTACTATAAGCCTTGCTTTGACAGCTTTACGGATACCTCTGTTCCAGAGCCTTGAATAATACCATCATTCCCCAAGCTCCAACCCTTCGGAGCCTCCAGTACAGCAGTACTACCTCGAGGTACCAATAGCTTAACACTACCTTGTCTATCCTTCTTGCTTACTTGTAGTACTACTGAAAAAGGCCCTTGAGGAGTCTCGACTGAGTATGCCACCTCTTCCAAGCCTGCAAGAACAGGCTCAACACCAATCCTTTTCCAGCCAGCTTCAAGGGGATAAACTCCAGCAAGATATCTCGGTAGCAGAAAGACTGGCCATGAAGACCATCCATGAGCCAGCGACACGTCATGATTGAAAGGTGAACCGTCGGTTTTCATGGCTTCCCAGTGAGCACCAGAGTAGTTCGGATCATCCTGGTCCGCCATGACGCCCCATACCTGAGATAACAGCTCAATTGCCTTTATACCCTCGTTCTTGGCGAATAGAGCTTCTAGTGCAAATCCAGATGCGTAGGGACTGGTAACTCCAAACTTATCCCACTTATCAAGACCTCGGAATGCGGAGGGCAACGATTTGCCGGGTGGAAGTATACCCTCTGCCAATTTTGGATGGTCCGGAGAAACACCTAGAGTCGCAGCATACGCGTTGACATCTTGGAAGACTCCATGGGGATCTAGGGACAGAGAAGGTCGCATGGTGCCTTGCTCGTTATTCCACAGCGTACGGATCAATGTCTCTTTTAGATTGGCCGCTTGGGAGGAATATTGAGATGCGGTCTTGTCGTCGAGAGACATTGATGCCATGGCGTTGAGGGCATCCAAGTATGCAAGGTTCAGACCGGCTGAGACACCAAAAACAGGGCCGCCCATAGGGAACCACGTCACTGTTCACTGTTAGTACATCGAAGGCAGTAGGGTGGAAATAACATACTCGAGAGATACGGAGGTGCTTGAACTAAGCCATCAGAGTTCAAGAACCCCCTCGTGAACTCCATCTGTCTTTCAAGCTGGCGGTATGACTTCTCCACGACAGACCAATCGCCTGAGTGCAGCCAGTAGTCCTTGATTGAGACTACAAGTAGCAGTGCATATGCCAGCGAGTAGTGGCCATAGACTGGCGGATCATCTGCACCATCGTGCTCTGGAGCCTGGATAGGGCATAGGTTACCAAGATACCCTTCCTTAGTTTGATGACTGATCAGAAGCTGGATGGTTCCTTTCCATGCCTCAAAATCAGCAGTGGAGTATGCGATCGACTGGCCGGTGACGAAGATATCACCGCCGAAAGAAGCTCTGTCTCGCTTTGCACCGTCGATGATACAGGCGAGCTTGTTGGTTCCGACCTGGAAGTCGTCGAGCGTGCGGCTAGCATCGGGATGTAACAGCGAGTTCTCGTATAGAGCTAGGCCACTCAGATTCGCGACTGATAGATCTCGGTACAGTGCAACCCAACCAGGCGGACCACCGAATGCTACAGAACCTGTGTTGACAAGCCCGTTTCCAAGCATCGCTTTCACATAGATATCTCTGACAAAAGCAACCTCATTACCTTCAATCTTGACTGTAACGCGATCTTCCACCGCGAGAGTCTCGATGCTCAACCATCCAGAAAGTTCGATGCTCTCAGGAAGCTGCCATGATCCTCTCTCAATCGAGGGCAGGATAGATGACTTGTTCGACAATCCCTCAACAGCCGTCAACGTTCTGCTCCTGGTATCCAAGCAGAATATCAGACCGTTGGTGATCATACGAACTGCCCAGCTCGCACCATGTTCCTCAACCTTTGTCTGGAACGTGACTTTGTAGTCCTTCCATCTCGTGCCCTGTCGACAAGGAGCCCAGTGGCTTCCGTAAACACGAGTGCCCTCATCAGTAACATCCCACGCTGGAACTGTCTCTTCACGCTCAACAGTACACAAGTCAACGGTTCGTACACCGTCTCTCCAGATGCGATTGATGGTTTCGTCGGAACAGTGGAAGTTGGCTTTCACTGTAGCATCAGGGCGCACGGCTTGGAATCCAACCTCGGAGAACACGATGCTCGTGCTTGGGTCAAGTAAGGTGATCTTTTGATACCTCTGGGATGCTTGAGTGAAGCGAGGTTTTACGGTTTGTGTATCGTTGGTGACAGCGGCGTGGTGTTTGCAGACTCGGTAGCTGTCCATGGCATTAGAGAATAGGAAGAATGGACCATCGCCTGTAAGAGTCAACATAGGCACACTAGCGAATACATATGGGAAGTAACTGTACCATTCTCATTATCGATCCCCTCTATAGTCTCACTGTAAGTGACTTGGAACGCGACTTGTTGCTGCCCTTTGGGCGCTGATGCAGACTCAATGGTGAAGACGGGGAAGCCGCCTTCGCATCGGCCATAGTCCAAGATGACTTCAGCCTTGTCCCCAGAGTCGCCATTGCTCAAGGTAAAAGACGATACTTCGTTCCCGCTTGTCACATCTCCCGTAATTCGCAAGATTCGTCTTGGGGTAACGAACTTGGGTGTGTTGCGGGTCTCCCGTGAATTCTCCATGTTGGCTCGCCGGATAAGGATGCTGATGTCGCTACAGATTTACCCAGGGCACAAAACACCTTGCTAGAGGTCACCTTAAGCTTAATAGAAGCTTAAGCACGAAAATTCAGCGCGATTCATTCGGTTTCTGATGCAGCGAGCGTTCTCATTTACCCCGACGACCGAGGACGTTCGGGGAATCCTAGTGCCCCCCGGAAAACCCGACCCCATCCCCAGATTACCCCACAAGACGAGAGTCCAGACCTCTGGGGTACCACCAAGAGAAATCTCATCTCCAACCAGTTATACATCTCCAGTTCCTCATATTAAAGGGGCCCTTCAGTCCAGGGTTTTTTCGTATTCTCATCTCAACATCCACGAACTCTACAGTGGACTATTCAACATCACCACTTCTTTCTTTTCTACACTGTCGAGATGACTACTCGGGATTTTGACAATGATGCGAGGCTTGAGAAGGCCGACGTTATGCATACCGAGGATGCTGTTACTGTGAGGGATCATGAGATGACGACTTGGGAGTGTGCGAAGAAGAACCCAAAGGCCATCCTTTGGGCCATTTATGCAAACTGTGAGTTGATAGCAACTGTTAGGGATGTCGATGGATGGGTACTAACTTGGTGAAATAGTGGGAGCTGCTCTCGTTGGTTACGAGAACCTCGCTCTAGCCGTCTGTCTCGCCCTCCCAGCCTTCCAGTAAGTTCAATCCCCATCACAATCCCACCATCATACTAACACGAGTATAGGATGAAGTTCGCAAGCCTTGTCGACGGTAACCTCATCATCCCCGCATACTGGCAATCCCTCTGGAACGCCACCTACAACATCATGCAGCTCTTCGGCTCCCTGACCGCCGGCTTCGTGCAAGACAAAGTCGGCCGACGCGCTGTCTTTCTCGGAGGCATCATGATCGTTTCTTGTGGCATTGCTCTGGCTTATCTCGCTGAAACACCTGCTCAGTTCATGGGAGCCAAGATCATCTCTGGTTTTGCTGTGGGCGCGTTCCAGTCGACAACGCAGACTTATGTTTCTGAGATTACACCACTGCCTCTCCGTGGTATTGCCTTGTCTCTCAACATTCTCATGATGGTATGTCATCTCTGCCCATATTCCTTGAACCATCTGACCCTTTTCTTTCAGAATATCGGCATGCTCATCGCCATCTCCACAACCTACGCTCGCGTCACGATCATGAACGAATCCGCATTCCGAGTCGTCTTCGCCATTGCATGGGTCTTCCCCGGAATCCTCGCCCTCGGCCTCCCATTCCTCCCCGAGTCTCCATACTATCTCGTTGCGAAGAACAAGCGCGATCTTGCCCTCAAGCACCTCGCCAAATTCGCCGCCAAAGATGAAGATCTCGAGGCTCGTATCCGACACATGGAAGAGACCATCGAGGCCGAGAAACTCATCTCCTGCGAGAAGGCTTCGTTCTTGGAGTGCTTCAAGGGCAGCAACTGGCGCCGTACAAGGATCATTCTGATCTGCATGTACATGCCCCAGATTGTTGGTTCAAGCCTGTCGTCCAATGCTCCGTACTTTCTCAGTCAGACTGGTTTGAGTAGTGTGTTGATCACCAAGATTATGCAGATCGGTCTTGGTGTTTCTATCCTGTCCTCATTGATCAACATCTACATGATGACTCTCTTCCGCCACCGACCACTGATGCTCGTCGGCATGACCATCTGCGCTCTCATCTATATGATCATGGGCGTTGCAGCTGCTTCTCCCCAGTCCGAGAAGACCAACTTGGCTATCGGTATCTCTATGCAATTCCTAGCTCTTGCTTACGGTCCAGCCATTGGTTCAAGTCTCGCTGTGGCTGGTGAAGTGTCTGCTTCCAGATTGCGAGCCAAGTCTCAGGGTATCGCCTTCGGATTCCAGGCTATTACCAGCACTGTTTGGGTGACTGTGCTGCCGTACATGTTCAACAAGGATGAGGGCAACATGGGTGGTCATATTGGCTGGGTCTTCTTTGGCATGACGCTGTTGGTGATGGTGGCTGTCTTCTTCGATGTACCAGGCACCAAGGGAAGGACGTTCCATGAGCTTGATATCATGTTTGAGAAGAAGATTCCTGCTCGCCAATTTGAGAACTACAAGAGCGATTGATAGGACAGGCGGTATCGGTTGTTGTTGGCAGAGTTTTATTTTCTACGTGTACAATAGCCAGAGTTCACCATGAAGCTCAATTGACTATAAGCACATTTTACTATTAACAGAAAACTACTCCGAGGTTCATGCACGCGATAATGGCATTTGATGCACTTCCATGGGGCCCTTTAACCTACATACAGCTCGCTTGACTGGCTATCCCTGGTGGCGTTGGTGGTCATGGATTGAACATATACCTAGTGCTGGACTGTCTTTTGCCTTTACTCCATATAAAAGAGCCAATATGGATTCCGAGGTTGCAGTGCATGTAATCACAGCGACACTATTCGTCCAGTGGATACAGTGAGGTTGCTTCGTCTATCGCCCTGAGCAAGTTTGCGCATATTTCGGCCCTCTCATGATGGACACCAGGCTACTCTTGGGCCTTGGCAATGAGTGTGGCTTGACTATATGAGTCGATTTGCGCATGAACCCTTCAATTCTTTGGTAAATTGAAGGCTCTATTGCTTTTTCTAATTGTAAGCGATCTATTGGTGACATGCCACCTCGCGTAGGTAACATGTGTGCGACTCCAGTTCAGCCCTACTACACAAATCCTCACTTCCCTTACTTTTCTCAAGTTCGGGGTACACTACCATCCTCGACTCGACCTAGCAACAGTTATCAGGATGAGAATTGTTCTTGTAGCTCTACTGTCATTGCTAGCTAGCAGTACAAATGCCTACAAGACAGGCCTCATGGGCTACGGCCAATCATGGTACGATGCTCCCTGCGCCTACGCCTGTCGCGCCGTGATCGGCAGCGCACCTCTTGACTGCCCGTCAATGGACCACCATAGCACGAGCGCAAGCGAACACTCACACGGTGGTTCACCAATGGCACCCTGCATCGCACAGAACGGCGACTTTCTGCGCACTCTCGCATATTGCCTCAACACCCGCTGCGCAGATATTTCGGCCTCAAAGCTTGAAGCGTACTGGGCGCAGCAAGCAACAGGGGATAAAACTGTGTCTGCGGAATGGACGTATGGTGCTGCGCTTGCGAATGTGACGGCGCCTCCGAAGAGGACGTTTACGGCCGGCAATGCTCTGAACTACATGGCGCTTATAGCAGATGCTGATTACCAGTATCAGCATGACTTCAATGTCTTTTTTTGACTGGGAAGAGGCTGTTCAGTCTACTTATGTGTAAGTTCGAGACACCTTCGTTTGCTGTTTGGCTAATAGTCTGGTCTTTGGTATCGTGTTGATCTCTGTAGGAGTCGCAACACCAGTATTTTTCTCCGTTCTAGGTTACGTCCCTTTCATCAGCCGTGCCACAGATAGAATTAAGTCACATCTTATCTACCCATCTTTCTTTCGCGGCTATAACATTCGTCCACTGCCTTACCTCCTCGGTAACGCCCCAACAATGGGCCAGGGCTTGTGGATCGCCATGTTTATTATCCTGAACATCATCCTCGGCGCGGTTTCTTACAAGAACTTTCCTTACCCGCATCCTTGGGGTTTCACCAAGTCAGCCGAGCTACTCGCATACGTCGGCTACCGAACAGGTCATATCTCGTTTGCGCTGCTACCACTCACGGTCCTCTTCTCTTCGCGCAACAATATCCTCTTGTGGATCACCGACTGGCCTTTCTCGACTTTTCTGGTGCTTCATCGCTGGGTTGCTCGTCTCTGTGCGCTTCATGCTGTTGTTCATTCTATCACCCTTCTCGCCGCCTATGTCAGCCTCGGGACTTACTATACAGATGTACACAAGCCATACTGGATCTGGGGTATTGTTGGAACGTTATGTCTAGTACTCTTTCTCGTGCAGAGCATTCTTTGGTTCCGACGTGCTTCATACGAAGTATTCCTCATCCTACATGTTTTCCTCGCCGCTTTCGTCATCATTGGCTGTTGGTACCATGTCTACTTCTGGAAGCCATTCTCTGGAGTTTACGAACTTTGGATCTACATGGTCTGCGCCGTATGGTTCTTTGATCGTCTCTTCCGTGTGCTACGCGTTGCGCAGAACGGTGTCCGACGAGCCACTGTCATCGAGCTATCTGGATATCTCTGGTGTTAGATGGCTATCTACCCCGGGTTACCATGCCTACATATACTTCCCTACACTGCAACCGCTTCTTCCGTGGCAGAATCACCCATTCTCAATCACCAACACAGCTCTACTGCACAAGGTGTCTACATCGGAGCAAGCGTCATCCCACTCGGGTGACGTCGAGATGAGCCAGAAGATCCCTCAAGTTGCCATATCACAGAGCGTCGCCGGTACTGACAGCATCTCCCTCTACATAAAAAAACACAAGGGGACCACAAGTCTACTACGAAAGCACTCAACCCTTCCTGTTCTCCTTGAGGGCCCTTATCGCGGCAACATCACTCGTGATGTGCTTAAATGCGATCGTGTACTGCTTATCGCTGGCGGAATTGGCATCACTGGTATTCTGTCGTGGACCCGAGCCCACGTGGATGTCAAACTGGCGTGGAGTCTGAAAGAGTCTTCTCGGCCGCTTCTGAAGGACCTCGAACCAGCATTAAGTGAGATAGCAGACAAGGTCATATCGGTCGGCGAGCGTTTGGATGTAAAGGCGCTTCTGGAGCATGAAGTCGAAGCGGGTTGGAAGAGGATTGGTGTTGTCGTTTGTGGTCCTCCCGGACTTTGCGATAGTACTCGTTCTGCTGTTGTGAGTGTTGGAAAGGCAAGGGAGGCTGTGTTTGAACTGGAGGTCGATGCTTTCAGTTGGTAAGCGGGACAATATACCTGACTGCATATCAATTGCCTGCAGTTGGAGATTGTGAATGCTCACTTCAACCCTCATGAGCGGATGTGATTATGGGGTATTGATGCCTCAAGGCCTAATCCACTGTTCGATGGACCTAGCCTTGGTATGCCCTTTCAGGCCGTGGATAGTCAACAGAAAAAGTAGCCCTTCTTTACGAAACGACATTGTCCTGCCATCATCATGAGGAAATAAGTTTGTGAATTCGTGAGTAAAACCTGGCCTTTCGTAATAGGAACTTGTCTCTTGACCAAGCACGCCTGGTTCTCAGAAGGAACGTACTGGCGTCAATCCATTATGGATTGGGCAGCAAGGGGCAATGTACGGTTTGATAAGGGGGGAAGCGAGCATTTGCCTGATCTGGCGTGGCGAAAGGATGTTCGATTTTACATGCAGCTGGAATACGGGGTGAACTGATGTGCATCACTTAGCAGATGTTAAGCGCCAATGAGGAGTAATAGCACTGATACCACGAAGGGAGAGCAAATTGTATGAACTGTATCACACGACAATAGGTAATTACTCACAGTGAACAGGCAAGTGTACAGTAGCTGTCAGTGCCTTTGTATCGAGTCCCTAGTAGCCACCTAACAGACAGCATAGAAAGTGTGCTTTCAGATCGGATAACTGGCAAATGATTGTTTGTCTTTCCTCGGGAATGATCCCCAAACCCCCTATCTAATATCAATAACACCGCGGTTGGACTCTATTAGGGCGCTAAGTGGCCGAACGGCCCGCTGTAGCCGGCCTTAACAACCATGACATACTCAAATGTGGTCGCGTGCTACTCAGGGGAATTACTGTTTGGATCTCGAGGGGGAGAAAAGGGATTGTTGGTTATGGCGGGAGCGAGAGGTGTAGTAAAAAATTTAAAGGGGCAGAACATCATTATCGGGAGAGTGCATTTTCTTGCCTCAGCACGAATGGAACTTTTGGAAGGACCATCAGGTTTAAAAACAAGCACTTGAAACCTGGCTATCTTGCTGTGGGCAGGATCTCGTAACCATGATCTTACATACGGCTGGAATACGGGGTTGGTCCAAGTGTTGGATTCGGGCAGTTTCTACTACTAAGAAGGAAAGGGTCGATACGAAGTGACAGCACGGAGACTATGGTTGAATGTGCAAAACATGCGCAAATTAATGTGCTGTCTAATCATGCCGAGGCATAGAGAAAGATCTGTAATAAAGGTAATTGTCTTTTTGATAACGACCAACAGATCATGCGGGGTCCAATATGGCCTGAACTACGGAGTAGACATGTTTTTCCTTACAGAGTTGCATAAGGCCACTTATGCTAGATCTATGTATAGATTCTGTATGAGATGTCATTCATCTCGTGTAAGCTGTCAAGGCAATCCCAACCCCTGGATCCAACAGCCCGCAAGTCAAACCATCGAAGCTCGGCAACTGCAGACGTTCCGGGGTCCCGAATCCACAAAACGCGGACCGCGATGCGCTAAGCTCAGTAGCGGAATGATAAATTGCCCATGGCATCATGAAGCGTCAAATACGAGAGGGCCATTCAGAGTGTATTCCCAGCTGGAGCTCGTGACCATTTTCTATTCTGGTGTTAACGCAAGGAACGGCTCGAGCTACCCTGGACTAAGAATCTCAGGGCGGCCAAACACACGTGAGACGTTTCATTTCCGTACAACCGGCCGGTAAAGACTAAATTCTGGCCGGAGAAACCTTCTCGTGATTTTCCCCAGCGGAAATAACCATTCATGAACAGCACAGGGTTCTTGTTATATTTCCCAATCACAAAGAATTATCCAATACTATCAACACCAAAACAAGGGATGGAAAAGATCACAAAGATTCTGGCGTTTAGCCGCGACGCCCTAACTCTTCTTGGCTGGACGATCTACTGCAACCCTCCACTGTCACACTTCCCCACCTGCCCCAGGGGCCCAGACCTCCCAGGATCTGCTGCCCTCTGCAAATTTGCGCTGCCGCTGTTCCGCGACGAGAACAACATTTCCGATGTAGCCGGTCCCTTGGTTTTAGGCTTTTAGCCACCTTGGCACCTTCCTTGGTGAGAGGGGAAGGGGACCTTTTCTCCCCTTCCTTAATGATCTACACGAGAAGGAAGTGGCTGACGTTGGATTGGGAGGATTGCCAGCGCAGAGAGGCTGAGCTGGTTAGGCTGAAGAGGAGCTGTTGGTAGGCAGAAGGCACAGTACCTAATGTGACTCAGGCCATGATGACCCCACCAATTTCGCTCGTTTATGCAATGTCCTTTGAAACGAGGGAGAATTGCTGAGTGCGCTTTGTTCTGTTTCCCGTTGTGTTTACATACCGAAGATGGTCAAAACATTTGACTTTGACTTGGGATAACGGCTTGGACAAGGCCCTACCTAAACCATGGGAGGCAAACCTTGTCGCCATCTGGCATCCATCCATTGCTACTCTCCATTTGGGTCATGACGAAAGAGTCAGCCAAAAGGGTGCAATGACATGGCATGACATGACTTAGGGCTGCAGCTCCGTCCTCTCATTTTCAGGTCCAGATTCGGGAATAACCGAGCAAGGGTATTTCTTCCCATTCTACGGATAGCGCCCAACCCAAGTTTCTCGGCCGCTATGCAGCAGAAAGAAATTGGTCTCGTGATGCATGACGTCGGGTACAACAAGATTAAACGAGCTCCTACGGTCAATCATACCATAACATGTTTAGCCTCCGTGTACTCCGTACCCCTCCACCAATACAATACGTAGCACTAAAGTAAGTCAACACTGCCCCCTTTTTTCCCTTCCCTTAGTTGAAACTCGGCTCTTCGGCTCGCCCTAAAAACAGGTGAATCCCACGCCTCCGCCAATCACACACGCTCAAAGCATAAGCAGACGGTGCCGAAAATCCGTAACACGAGATTGCTTAGTGCTAGCCAAAGCAAAGAGGAAACAGCGCACGCGAGCTTCCTTCAATTTGCATAACGTAAACGGGGGCGCACTCTCAGTCAGGGCTTTTTGGGTAGACGCCGCAGCTAATTAAAAAAAAAAAAAGGGAATACGTAGACGAGGATGGGCAGAAAATAAATCTGATATAATAGTCCCGGGCTCCCGGTTGCTTTCTCCACATTTTGGATTTCCTGTCTCGAGTTTTCTTGTCTTTTTTTCTTCTAGAACGAAACGGCGATCATGGTGCTTGGCTTTCAGCTTTGAGATGACATTATTTTTTCTTACATTACAAGCATTATATGTGATCAGTGCTACATACATACATACTCTCGTTCATTCATTTATCTTATCTTATCTTTTATTCACGGCCTTTGTCCATCAATCATGGTCTGCATACCCTCTTCGCTCACGAGGTTGGGCGCTCGTCTTGCCAATCGCCCATTCATCTTTACTTTTGCTGTCTCAGCCCTCTTCGCATCCAAGCTCGCCCACATCCACAGCCACCGAAACGCCGTCGCTACCGCTCGATTGTTCACCTTCTTCAGTACATTCTTCGTGCAAGATATTCTCGTCCTTCTTTTAATCCGACTCCTCCTCGATCAATGGTCTCCCAGGACCCAAATACTACACTACGCCACTACAGCCGTCGCTGGTTTATTAATATTGTACAACGTCGCTCTATCGTTAATATCCATTACTTTTTACCTCGTCTCCGGCGCCGAGATTCACTGGCGAAACCTCAACCTTGTCTCCGACCCTACATCCAGAGCCATCTTCCTTTCTGGTCTCGTGACCTTTATCTTGGTCGCTTCTTGCTTGATCGTCCTTGCTTGGTTGCTTCAGAATGTGTGCTACAGAGTGTTTGGCTGGGGTGCGGACATGGTCCATTTCCCTTGGGCTATGGCGCGAACCGCGACAAACAGATTCTTGAGGAAGCGCAACATCTACAGCCCTCTTCCCGATCCTGAACCTCTCATTGCCGAGGAGAGTCAGTACGATGATGTTGACGATGAGACCTGGGAGGAAAACTTTGTCGAGCATGGCAAATCGCAAACTCTGTACTCTCGAATCTCGCAACGAGCCAGCACTTTTGGTGTCAGGGTGCAGCCTTCAACGGTGAGGCGCATTCATTACGGCATGCCATACTTCTTCTGGTCTCTCTTCACTATTGTGATGCTGGTCTTGCTTCTTGAGCGTCCCGATGATCGATCTCTACTCTTCCTCTCATGGACCACTGGTCTCCTCCCCTTCGTCGACGTCTCATCAACCGCACCACTCCTCGATCAGCTTCCCTCCAAGTTTGAACAAGTCGGCATTCAACACCAATGGGATGAGAAGTCAGCCCTTGGCGAGCCCCCAAAGATGGATTGGCTGCCCAAGGGTAAGCCTCTGGCTGGCTTTGAGGATTGGTACACACCCAACGAGCTTCACTACAACGCCGCCAAGGATCCCATGAAGATCTCCAACCTCGACCAGCCTGTTCTGGAAGAACTGAAGGATAAGCTCAAGGATGTCTCTGTCAAGCACGTCATGCTCTTCCTGCTCGAAAGTACCAGGAACGATATCTTCCCCTTCAAGAAGGGCGGTCACATGTGGGACAAGTTCAAGGATTCTTACCCTGATAAGAAGATTCCTGAGGATGTTGAGGAACGCCTCAAGAACTTGATGCCCAATGCCCGATATGTCACTGGCGACTACGATGATGGCTTCAAGCATGACAAGACACCCAAGCGTGGCGGTGCTCATTTCAGCAACGCTTATACTTCCGGTACTTATACTCTCAAGAGTCTTGTCGGCACCATCTGCGGTCTCAACCCCCTCATCGCCGACTTCAACCTCGACTACAAGCGTCACATCTACCAGCCCTGCCTCCCTCAAATCTTCGACGCCATGAACAAGGCCGAAGATGAGAAGGCTGCCAAGTGGAAGTCATACTTCTTCCAGACTGCCATGATTCACTACGACAACCATCACAAGCTCATGACTGCCTGCGGTTATCCCGAGGAGAACACTCAGGATCGAGACTCTCTTCGCAGTGAGAATGCTAAGCACCGCGTTGATCTGGAGGACATCAACTACTTTGGCTTCCAGGAGGATCCTCTTGAGGATTACATGCGCGATGCTTTCAACGATGCCAAGGACAACAACGGTCGTGTTTTCCTTACACATATCACTAGCACGAGTCATCACGCTTACGGCATTCCTAAGAATGAGACATACACTGCTATCGGCTCTGGCAAGGATATTGATGAGATGTCTCATTACGCCAACGCTGAGAGCTATGATGATAAGTGGATTGGCAAGGTTCTCAAGATGTTGGATGACCAAGGCGTTGCAAATGAAACTCTCATCGTGTTCCTTGGTGATCACGGTGTCTCGCTGGTTGAGAATGGCAAGGCCTCTCCTTACTATAACCCCAGCGTTGGATCTGACCATGTCCCGCTTGTTTTCTCTCACCCATCTCTTCCGGCTTTCAAGGTTGAGCACGCCGTTCACTCCACCCAAGTCCTTCCTACGATCCTCGATCTCATGCTCGAGAGTGGCTCATTTGAAGGCGTCAGCCGCAAGGCCGCGGAGTCGCTCGTGGGTAACTACGAAGGCCAGTCCCTCCTGCGCCCCATGCAAATGGTCAACAACCAAACGGGCCAAGCCCAGTGGCACTTCACCGTCGTCAACCCCGGCCGAGCCATGCTCAACGTGCGCGACGTCCGCTATCCCGACCGTCACCTCAGCGTTCCTCTCATCGACAACACCGAGTGGCGCCTCAGCGATCTTGCTGCTGACCCGTTAGAAAAGGATCCTGTTCAGGCCTTTGACTACCTCTCCTTCTTGGACTCTGTGGAGAAGAAATGGGGTGTTGAGTGGGCGCAGTGGGTAGAGGAGGGTGCTTTCATGACGAGGTGGCATGTGCAGGAGAATGGAAAGCGTTGGCGTTATGAGAGGAATCCTAATGTCCAAGAGACAAGGGATCAATAAAAAAAAGGTTGGGGAGTTCAGCGGCATAATAATGAAGATGTATGAATAGTTTGCATTTTAGACTTTTGCATTGCGATATCCATTCACAGCAGTCTCGGTTCACCAATGGCTCTCTTTGTGACCTGACTATATCTGAACTTGATTGCCATGCTCTGAGATGTATGCCGCTGTCTAGCTAACGGCAGTGAGGTCATTGTAGACCAAGTGCTCTGTCAATGCAGGCGTCTCGGGCACTGAAACTCGCTCCAACAGGCCGTTCGTCGATCTGGCGCCGTGTCGTCAATCGGGGTGCCGTTTGCATTGGCAAATCGTAATACTTCAGAACAATATGCGTCAAGATCCTGCCAACCGATCAGTTCAGGAGTGCTGTGTGCTTCCAGCTACTAGTGACTCTTACGGCAGCACAGTTTGGTCACATCCATGTGTCATGAAATGTCACGATCCCCAGCCGTTTTTGTGAAAGGAATATCGCGCACCACAGCACACCCGTCTTGATGGTCAACAAATCATACAGCTTTCCTTGTACCCTCAAGCTATATCTAGCATTTATATATCACATTGTCTGGGGCAATGTAAGCCATAGATGAGAACGCATGTTACAAAAATAAACGACTTACCCTGAAGACATGCTACGGTAACCTAGCGCACTCTGAAACCACGGCTTGGCTTTATTATTTAATGGAGAAAAGAGAACAGTCCTCGTGACTATGTACTACCACACTCCATGAGCTTCAGGACTATTAAATAGCTATAACAGAATGATACAGTAGCCATGAATTGATGGGCTAACTGCCGATGAGTTATCTCGATTTGGCATTCATTGCGGGGGAAGCTCTAAAAATAGCTGGTATAAAGTTGTGCAACTTTATTACAGCCAATCGAAGCGTGAATCTCAACCACGACATCTTTATGCTCATTCCAGCCAACGCATAAATAAATAACTCACGACGCGCCTAACAAGTCCCAGGACGCCCGGTCATCCAGCGCGAGTCCCGACAGGGTATTCATCACCGATAATCCGTGATCGACTCCCTGTAAGATCACGGCACATTTTATACTAAGTTTTCAGCTCTGCCAGAATTACGGGGATGATCGCTGCTCACAATCAGCCTTATGCCCTCCGATGGAACCTGGCTTGACTTTAACGGGATTAAAATAAGCATGGTGAGACAGTGAATCAGCGATTAACTGCCTTTGTGAGTTAGATAAGGCTGTAAGTGGCTTGCATTAGAGACTAAGACGGTGAAATTTTGGACCGTTGATGGATGGCGGTGTGTTGGGTTATAAGAGGCAGATAATTCCCCAGCTTAGAGACCCCAGCTTGGAGACTGCTCATCATCCCGCAGAGTCATATTAAGCTTAAATCATGAAGTTCAGCACCATCCTCCTCGTTCTCGCCCCTCTCGTCTCTGCAGCTACTTCAAAAGAAGCTGCTGCTGGCCTTCCCGACCTTGCTTCGGCCGGTGAGAAGGGTCACGATCTTTCATCTCACGGCGAGGGACTTCAGCTCGCCGCCAAGGTCTGCCCAGCAAAATTCCCCAGGAAGTGCTCCCTCGGCAACTTCTGCTGCCGAACTCTGAAGTGCTGCAAGAAGGAATGCTGTCAGAACTCGGCGAGGTATTGCAGCAATGGCCGTTGCTACAAATAGATAGCAAGTCAATCAAAGATAAAGTAAGTTTACGGCAAGATCTTGGTCAGAACAGGTACTGATCAATTGTAGCATGAATGATACAACAATGGATTGGTGTGAACAGGTTCAGGGGTTGGAAGGGATGACCTACGCATTGTGTTGGAAAGGAACCTCGACGTGACTAAGGTAGCATAAGAATGAATAAATGATCTTTTATTTCAGCCGTCACAGTGTATCGCAACCCATCTTTAGCGCTTCGCCTTGATCCTGTACATCCACCTAACTCAGAACAACATCTGGCTGGGGATCATTTGGCCTGTCCCAAGGGAAGCCATTCCTAAATAACAACTCCTCCTTCGACTTCTCAGTAGACATGACCACCACGCACGAGTATTCGCTGACATTCATGCTGATGATTCGATATAGGCCACGAGCTATATGCTTCGTCACCTGTGTCACCGCATGGTGAACATGCTCGTTGGTGCCTGTTCGAAGGATGGTGAAGTTGGAGTCACCGTTGATGTTGATGAAGATGACATTGACTCTGTTGATGATTGTGCCAAAGCCTGGAGCTGGCGGTGGCCATGAACTGGGGTTGGTGGAAGGGTCAACCGAATAATGGACTATTGGTTGATGAGCCATTATGCGTGAATATTTAATGTGATGAGAGATTTGGCTCCTTTGTCAGAAGGTTTTGAAGCGCTGAAAGGGACGACTGGGAGAAATGGCATGTATTTATACACCATTGCACTAATCATTTGCCTTATCTCGCTGGCGATACCCTCTGTTGGTCGTTGTCCCATTTTATCAAAAGTTCCACTACGCCTCAAACGTATCTTCCCTGCTTCAGTGCTCATTCAGAAGTCCTCGTAACATTGCAGCCAACACCGTGATGTGCACACTTCTGGGTAGCCGAACACGAAAAGTAGCTCTCCGAGAGGGACTGGAAGAACTCGTGAAAGAATGGAATATTTCCAGCCACAAATAGCTAAGCTCCTGCATCCTTGCCAGTGTGAGCTGTGGTGAGCTGAAATGTAAGAAACGCAACATTGTCTCGCTGGTTCTTATCTTATCTTTATCACATCGCGTCGCCATTTGTCCATGTCTCGACTTTCAGCCAGCCATGGTCACGCACAGCCTGTCGATCACTAACATGATTGGACGCGTTAGAAGCGTGTCCGCTGATGATTGGCGATTTGCCAAGCACTGCCCCCGCCTGAAAGACTGTTTATTTCCGATTAAATACAGGGTAGTCGCTGGCAATTGCTGAGAGAGACATTCTTGGCGTTGTTTTGTTTCAATCCATGACTTTTTATTGAAACAATGTCTGAGAGTAAGGAGCAAACAAGACAGCCTGGAAGCAATGTTCCGTCATGGTCGTCGAAACTGTGTCGACAAGTTGGCTTCTCAGCGAAAAAGACGTGGCAGGATAGAGGTGACATCATTCGTCACTCCAAAGAGCTCCTCACTGTAGGTTCAGTGTTCTCGCACTCGGAGTCAGGCTCATGATATACAGGGTGCAGGACCCAATGGACTCTCATATTCCCAACTGCCAACGACCTCAAGCATACGGCTTCTTGAAGTCAAGCCTGGGAACCCTAGCGAGATGCTGCAATGCTCTCTCCATACAGTTGACTTAGTGGACAACCCCAAATATCACGCGCTATCATACACTTGGGAATTAGACCCACCAAGCTTCCCCTACGAGCTGAGATACCTCTCTCAAAAAGTCCCAAACTTCTCAAAAGTTGTCTCTAGTGGTGTCGATACGGTTAATCACACTCTCAATCGTTTCATGGTTCGGTCGCGTTCTCAACCATCGGATCCAGATGCAAAACCAGTCGAGAACACGACCGACCGCGACAAGATTCTCTGCGACGGCAAAGGTGTCTACGTCAAATCTAACCTATACCAAGCTCTTCTCCAGATCAGAAAGGCCCGTCCAGGACTGTACTGGATAGACGCGATATGTATCGATCAGTCTAACCTTACTGAGCTGGGCCAACAAGTCCAAATGATGAATCGGATCTACAGTTCAGCTTCCCAAGTCACGATCTGGCTGGGTACTTGTCCCCACGTTTTCGCGCCAGGTGTCGCCAACCTCATTGACATGACCAAATCCGGACTTCCCGAGATTACCGAGGCTGCTGAGTCCAAAGACTTTTACTACACCAGAGTTGGAACAACATCACTCTGGCATTTAGTACTTTGCGTCTTCTTCATCGTCACGCGTAAATGGTTCAAAAGGCTTTGGGTTCTGCAAGAGTTATGCCTCGCCAAAGAAGCCATCTTCCTCCTAGGAGATTACAAATTCGAGGCTGATGACATCTCTGTCGCTTTTGGTTGGATGAGAAGTATTCTGGGTGCTTGGAATACCAGTGGGCTGCATATGTTTGCACAGATATTGACGTGGGTTGGCGACATGCCTGATCAGGCTGTCTCGTTGCTCAATTCGCGCCGCACGATTTCTGAGGGTGACAAAGTTGGGCTACAGGAATGGCTCAGGCTGGTCAAGAACCGCGAGGCAAGAGATCCGAGGGACATGGTGTACGGTGGACTCGCTTTGATCAAGCCAGAGACGCTATTGATGAATCCGAGCTTAAAACAAGGCTCCGACAGCTCATCGCTGGAGCACGATCAAACTACACAATATAGTAGACGTCAATGGCTACCACTGCACGCAGACTACGCCATAGAATTCCCCTCGGTTCTCGAGAAGGTGGCGCTGTGTCTTTTGTCGGGTCCTGAGCCGATGAACCTCCTTTCGCTCGCAACGCGATATCGCAGTCCATTTTTCTACGACATGACGAGAGACACATGCATCCACTACTCAGCTATGAAGTATGATAAGCTGTCAGAGCTTGAACTCGATGTGCCATCTTGGTATGCTGTCCCATGGCTGGAGAACTCGCGGGGGATGAAGTCTCTTATCTGGCAAAACAGCGCACCACTCGAAAGCATATCCAAGATGATCAATAGTCCATCAGTATCGGCTGATGGCAAAGCGCTGTTTCTTGAAGCCGCACAATTAGATTTTATCGAGTCCTGTGTGTTGTATAATTTCTTCGGCGATCTGGCGCACGATATGGAGTCCATGATCACGCTGAGCTCCACGGAAAATGAGCAAGCACAGGAAGCTGCGGCATTGAAGGATTCGTTCAACTACGCTCCGCCATTTCATCTACTAGAAGTGATACTCGACATGACTAAAAACGCAAAGTCGACGGGAATGTCTCCTCTTGAGATCTTCTGTGACCTTCTCACTGCTGGAACATGGAGAGGCCAGGCCAGCAGCAAGATGATCGGGTTCTGCCAATGGCTTGACGACTGGGTAAACAACTACGTCAAAGAACATGACAAAGAAAAAGCAAAAATCACCGACAAGACTCTCATCCTGAAAGAATTCATCGCCAAAAGGGAGCCCATCATGGCAAAGATACAGGACGACTACACCAAACTACGTGCCGCATATCCCAATGAACCGTGGTCACCCGAAGACCGCAAGGCCATCTCGGAAGAACGCAAGACCCAAGCCTCTCACTTCGCAAGAACCCTGCAAATAGCGCAGACGGTCCGAGCTCTGTTCAGGACCCAAAGCGGCAGACTCATCCTTGCACCGGCCTGGGCTGAAAAAGGCGATGTTGTGATGGCGGTGAAAGGCGGCAAGGTTCCTTACGTCTTTACACCAAGAGAGGAGGACATTAAGCGCAAGATTGCGTTTAAAGAGAAATACAACGGTGGGATATCGATGGAGGCGTTGAAGGTACGGGCGGGACATAAGGAGGCGCAGAAATGGGATGCGGCAAGTCTGCGGGGTGACATTGGAGGTAGTGAGAGTTATTTACTCACTGGTGAAGCTTATTTGCATGACTCGGATCTGGAGGAGATTCTGGGGAGGGAATTGGAGTTTGGCAGATTACAAATCGTCTAATTGAGATGGTGCGTTGACGGAGAGTTTGGCTGTCATTTTCAGTTGCGCACCTGGACCATGACAAACTTCTGTCATCGTGGGAGCTTGGATGTGCTTGTTGTCCGAGATGAGATTGATAGATGAGCTTCAACCTGCACAGACGTTTGTTTGTGGCTTGCCAACTCTCCGGATCTCAGCGGAGCGGCAAACAATGGCGGTTAACTAGCGAGCGCGAATGATGAAATGAAGCAATCACTACGGAGGGTAATAATAAATTACTCCGCCAAAAAAGCCACAGGAGGTGTTTAGACGCTCGCACGACTGAGAGGCTTGGAACTATTTGCAATAAATGTTTTGCCTTTTCGATATGCTTAAACAACAGATGTAAGCCCAGCGGTTAAGCGATGTTCATCGACCACTGCGAGGTTGATCTCATGTCACTCCAAATATTCTTACGTGATGGGATCAACAAAACAGGAAGGCAATTCATGGCTCCAGTTCTAGACCCCCCAGAAACACTGCGAACTCAACCCCTGAAAGCCCTACTCGGGACTCACGGGAACAGTCTCGTACCTGAGTTTAGCGCTGACTCTCGATGTTGACCTCAACAAACACAGACGCCTCAACGGCACCTGCTACAAAGCTCCGTAACAACCTGTCCAATGAATCACCCCTGGCCTCGTATTCCTCAGATGAGATCCACGGAGAAAAGCTTAGCTCAGTTGAGCTCACATCGCCAAGCCAATCGATCAGCAGCAATCTCCACGACGGTAAATCAGTGGGTATCAGCCGACCTGCCCTAACCTCAGGGGTAAGGCGTTCTAGACACCGCTAGCCCGGACTGCTAAACCACTGCAGCCAATCGCGGCCGGCGCCAAATTTCCCTCCTGTACCGAGTAAGCCACTGTCATAACATACGAACTAATGCCCTGTATTGGTTCCCAATAGTGCCTGTAACCGCGCGCTGCCGAGATGCACTGCACCTCGGACTTCTCCAATCACCGCAACTTTCACCGACCCCTGAGCACGTCAATTGCTTCTCAGCTGGCGTAGTGGATGATGTGAATTTGCCTGGCCGATGAGTTTTGCTACTGTAGTACTGGTACCTTCCGCTATGAGCCGTGAACCGAGATTAGTGCAGTGTTCACAGGGCTGCTAGACGAGCATATCACTACTGCATCTAAAAGTAGACTCATCGTGGGAATAGACAAACACATAAAAGAGCTGGACATCCTCTCCTCAAGCTGCTTTTCTTTTCTGCTCTTCAGTCACTCACTCACTCACATCCACTCTTTACTCGCAACTTCTCTACGCTCTTTTAACAAAGACAACAGTCCTTCCTTAATTACCTTTTCTTCAAAAACTGAATCGCCAACATGAAGTTCTCTGCTGTCACCCTTCTCACCCTTGCCACTGGTATCCTCGCCGCTCCCGTCGCCGAGGCCAACTACGATGTTTCGTACTCCAGCTACGAGGCTCCCAAGGCCCCCAAGCCTCACTATGAGAAGCCCAAGCCTAAGCCTCACCACGAGAAGCCCAAGCACGAGTATCCTGCTCCTAAGCCTCATCATGAGAAGCCTAAGCCCAAGCCTCACCCCAAGAAGCCTGAGTACCCGGTTCCTCACCACGAGAAGCCCAAGACTCCCAAGTACCAGGCTCCCAAGCCTCACCACGAGAAGCCTAAGCCTCACCCCAAGCCTGCCTATGAGGCTCCCAAGCCTGTGAAGCCCAAGTACACCAAGCCCAAGTATGAGGCCCCTAAGCCTGCTCCTAAGCCTCACAAGCCCGAGTACACCAAGCCCAAGTATGAGGCCCCCAAGCCTGCTCCCAAGCCTCACAAGCCTGAGTACACTGCTCCCAAGCCTCACCACGAGAAGCCTAAGCCTGCTCCCAAGCCTACCTACAAGGCCCCCAAGCCCGCTCCTAAGCCCCACAAGCCTGAGTACACCAAGCCCAAGTATGAGGCCCCCAAGCCTGCTCCTAAGCCTGAGTACAAGGCTCCCACCTACCAGGCTCCTCACTACTAGATTCTCTCTGAGAGGATGAAGGACAGAAGCTGTTTGTGCTGTGGTTATTGAGTGGGTGACTCGTACTGATTCAACGATCATGGTATACGACCTGTGTGTGGAAACGCATAGCGAGAGGATGGCGCTGGACTTTTGACTTATGAGAGATTCTGGAGGAATGGCAGACATGTGTTTGGATGGATGGACTTTTGGCATATTCTTCTTGTATTTTATTGGCATATTAGTTATTAATAACTGCATCCGAATGAACTGCGTTGCTTACATCTATGTCCTGTCTGCGAAACCTTTGTATGCTAAGTGACAGTGGTTTTATTTAAAGCAATACTCCCATAAGCGACGCTCAATTGCCAAGTCATACTTGAAGTCACCAAAGTGCTCAAAGATCCGATCAACCACTGCCAACCACCTCTTGTTGAGCTTGGTCACATAATGCGCTTTGGTATACTCCCAACAATCGGGAAACCATCCTGAGTTTTCCCAGTCCACGATACCCGAAATCCGACCATTGTGCACTAAAACGTTGCGCATGTTGATATCGGAATGCGGAAACATTATGTCATGGCCCGTGGAGTGAAATACATCTGGCAACGCGGGTGTTCGCAGTGTATTATTGAACTCTTCTTCATCAGTGAAAGGCCCAAAGAAGTCACCCCGCTCTTTGTCATAGTCGCGGCAGGCCACGATTCGATAGTCACAACAGGGCCCACCGACGGCATTGCTAATGGCATGCTTCTGCTGTCTTGAGATCGAACGTAGCTGTGCCATGTATTTCTGCATATCGCGTTTGAAGATATCAAGATCATCATCGCTGAGTACATCCATGTAAGAGCCCAACCGGTGTCCCGGCATTGTAGTTGTCAGCAAATAGGATGCATCGGCATCAGACACAAGGTCCAACGGACGAGGAACAGGGACCTGTGTCTAGTTCCTCACAAGCCTCAGAGCTCCAAACTCGTTTGCCAGTGCTTGGTAGTCATCACGATGCGTCGTTTTCAGGTACATGCCAAAAGGAAGCTGTTGGACCTTGAGGCTAGAGGATGGCCCATAAGTCCGGACTCCCAAAAGCTTTAGAGATTGGTATATCCTTATGCGAAGACGAGCCGGCATCAAACGGCAAATTGACGCAAACGCAAGAGCAACGTACTCCGACATGTAGGGCCAAGGTGAGGAGAGTAGCGTACTTTTTGTCGATTGTCTCGGTCGACTGGCAATTTCTTGACCAACCAGACTCCAACGTATGGACTTGGAGAATCTCGATGCAGCTAGGAGTAGGCTGATTTCTGGAGTCTCAATTCCAGAGTTAGAATGATACACAAAGCGGCCTTTCCGAACAGTCGGGATACTGTCGACAATGGAAGGCCGGTTGGGACCTCCAATTGTGACTTGTGATACACGATACTGCTAGGTTGTGAGCAAAGTGCAGATTCGAAAACAAAGTGAAAGGAGACTTACGTAAGAGCCTCTTGTGGATGCGAAGCGAAAGTAACCTTGTGCTAGAGCCTTCGCAGCAGACTGACGTACAAGCCAGTGATTTTGTACACCACCAAGGCGGGCATCATGAGTATATATCTGGTTTTGCAGATCAGAGCCAACGAAAATGCCGAAAATTTCTTGAAATCGCTTTAAACTTTGATTAGCTGAACATCGTTCATAAGAAGACGACATGTTAGAGCACCTCTTTATGTGGTGGAATTACGAGAAAGATTGGCCTTACAACTAGGGGATCTACGAAAGACGCTCCGAGTCCTGTAATGCAACACGTGCGGCCATCTCTCTCTGTCACACTTGCGACAATATCTCCTTCAGTCTTGGATTTATGGGCGAACTGCTCAATCACTGCCACCGTTAGCATTAGCTTTTTAGAGGATGAGGCCAAGGGTGACTACCATTTTCGACCAGCTTTTTCCAATGATATAGCAGCGACGTCAAACTAAGATCTTCCTGTTGGCCGCAATATTTTTGGAGAATATAGCGAGCAGTTGTTTCGGGATCAACTGAGTCGCACAAGAAGCATTCCAGGAGCTGATCGTCGGGGTGCTGGAAGCCGAAGTTCCGGATGGCAGCGAGGGCCTGTTCGAGACTACTTTGATTTTCTGCCATGTCCAAATGATCGGAGGGTTTTGGGTGAAAGAGGATGGTGAAGAATAAAGAGCAGGATGTTGGTTGATGTCGCGCGCCCAGCAGGCATTACATAACACTGCTGCCTGGAGTAGTATTTTCTGGATGTCCTTATTCTCACACCCACTCGCTCAGTACTATCTTACCATTATTACAAGTATCTGTATATCAGTGCTCTTGCTTCTTCCAACTAAAATAATTTGGGATAGAATCATGTTACTCGAGGGAAATACCGAGAGCTCATCGATATGTATATCTACGAAGAGCCAACATCGAGAATGCTGCCGAAGGACAGAACTTGTGAATGATGCGCTTCAGACAAGTTCTTAGCGGCAATCAGTTAAATGATCATAGGCTATGAATAAGCCTTGCGAAGAACAACAAAGAATGAATACTCAAAAAATGAACAGCCAACTGAACAAAGTAAAGATATATCCCAGCATATAAAGCCTTAAAGTGACCTCTGTTCCAGATGGCTACCAATACAAAGACGAGTAGAACTGAGCCCATATCATCAGAAAATATCACAAGAAGATGCCATCAAATACACCAACACAGGCTATCATGACAGCTAAAGACAAGCCCAAAAGCGCAGTTTTCAGACACAGGACTACAAGATTCCCAACCAAAGTTGACCCTACCAAGCTTCTCGAACGGCAAATCATGTGGTTCGCCAACAGCTTCCCTGGCAATAAGCTCCCCGAAAGACTCGAGGCTGCGGTCGAAAAGGTAAAGCTTCAGCAGCCAAACTGGGAGATATATGCTGATAGAGGAGAGGAGTGGCCATCGAAATGGGATATGAATGAGGATGATGCACTAAGTGATGCTATCACACGGGTTCTGAATGCGCCTCTGCGTGATGATGTTGCGATTGAATGGCTGGGTCAGACACAGGGCAGCATTTATTAAGGGCCTAGGAAGAGATATTGAAGAAGAGAGAGTCCGCTGAATATTGACAGAACGCGCACAAAAGATCCACAGATAACCACTCATGCGGAGATTCATCAAGAATCCTTCCAATCCTTCTGCTCCGTCAAAAACTCTTCCTTGAGATTCTGATACTGCTCATCCTCCTTACACTTCTCCCAGTACCCCCTAAAGATCAAACTCGCCCTCAGCTTTTCATCCTTATCAGTATGCTCATCACTCTTTGGCAATTCCTCCCTTGTACCTTTTTTATACTTCCGCCCCCCAGCATGATTTGCATATCGCTTTGCCCGCGTCATACCCATCTGAATGAATTTGCGAGTCATGTCCATCCCCACAAAGTCGCGCTGGTCTTTAAACTCATTGAATTTGGTCCATAGGTCTTCAGCGCTTTTTTGTGCGATGGGAACTGTGCGGAAGCGCCAGAGGGGAAGGATGGCGGATTTGTAGGGTTCAAAGGTGAGGACGCCTTGTTCGCCGCGGCCGATGCGGTAGGACATGCGGTGGGCTTCAGTTATTGTGTCCATTAAGGGCTTGGCTTTTGATCGCGTTGTGACCATTTTTGATATTGGAAAGAGACGTTATGGCCCGTTGTCAATTGTCAATTGGCATTCGAACCCTCCGCGTATGTTGGTATTGATGAGTGGTTAGTCTCCCAGAGATAGGGTTAGAGCTGGAATGAAAGATCTATGACGTCGGTAGGTATTAAGCCACTAAGTAGATACGCAATAACAGCGACTGTTTAGTTAATAGTATCGTAAATTCTTATAACATTTGTCACGACCAGCTTGGCTAATTACGAACTACTGCAAGCCTAATCAAGATACTATGCTCTCCAACTGAGCTGCCTATCGTTCACCCCATTGAACTCCTCGAGTATGCTACGCTTCCTTAGCGTGAACTGAAGCGGTTGAAGAAAGGTGTGAATGTTGGAAAGAGATTAGTTCTTATAAGGAATGAGAATGACATATTGATTCCGAAGCTTTTGAGAGACAGACTTGAACGGGTTTCGTTATTATATTAGCCTGGTATATAACGGATAAAAGGTATATCAAACTTAAATAACACACTTGGATGCCGACTGCTGTTGCTTTAGGATGGCCCCCAGCTTTGTACGTGCTGTGTATTGTACATAGTAGCTATCTTTGGGGGCCATGGCTTTCTGCCTGGCAGCCATGTTACCTACTAGATGGAGCGAAACCTGGCGCTTCCCCGCTCCTTGGACGGCATCCAATGTAACCAAGATATAAATGGCGATCCATCATTGGTTAAAGCTATCTTGGCTCGAAAGTTTGCGGATAGAAGGGTCGGCATTCCGAGTGGTCTTGACAGAAATATTAGGTTTAATAAGGGATCAACGATAACCAGCAACAAGTGTCCGGAGATTACTGCTTTTGACATTAGGCTAAGGTTTCATTTAAAGGCTGCACCTCTCTATAAAAGCGCTGGCTGCCCCACCATTCATTATCCAAAGCAAAAAACGCAATAACACAGACTTCCGACCATGCCAGGATCAGACAAGACTTTCGCGCCCCTCAAGGCAACTGACTACTTCTCGCCTTACCACCGCTCAGGCGCTCCAAAATCTTCCCAACTACCCGATCAAGATGATCCTTACGCGAAACTTCGCGCAAAAGCGTTAACAGTTCTTGAAGCACAAGGATTTGAAGCCAAGACCATGGTAGAGCGTGGTGTGACCTGGGCAGAAGATCAAGACCCGTTCGGACATGTCGCGCATTCGCAGTACCTGCATTTCTTCGGCATTTGCTGGCAGCGCGTCATGGAAAGCTACGACGAGTTTTTGTCTAAGCAAGAATACGAGGATATGATCAAGGGCAAGAGTGTCATACCTGTGGTGCACAAGTATGAGATATTGTTGAAGAGACAAGTTCGATATCCAGACTCGGTAAGTCAAACCATGCGCGACATTTAGTAATGGGATCTTATTGATTGTGGGTAGCTCATTGTGGCCAATCGTGAAGAAAAGTTCACACCGAACCATAATATCGGTACGACAGTTCTGTTTTCTTTACAGCAGCAGGCAGTAGTGGCACAGGTTACGGGATCCATTACGTATATCAATGCGAAGACTGGCCGGCCAGTTGATATCAGGACTGTAAGCGATGGATGGGCCAAGTTGTATGATGGATTCACCCGTAAGGTTGAAACGGCAACGGCACTTTTGCAGAAGTGGGAAGAGGAGCATCCACCCAAAACTAAAACGAAACTGTAGATAATGCTTTTCCTTATATAGTAGTGCTAAGTTATGAGAATATTCTTCTATTACTATATTTATGGAGCGGAATACTTCGACAAGTAAATTGGGTGCCAAGTCCCAATGTGAGGCCAACTACTTGGCACTCCGTCAAAGCTTGTTTCAATTCTAGGCAGTCTTTGAGATAGTGTAGATCATAATCAGGCCTGATCGAGTAGAGTATCTGGCGTCTGCGATATCTTCAGGGAGCAGATGGCCATCTCCGTTCGCCACAAGCGCCTCAGCCAATGTGCATTTCCCGATGGTTTCAAAACCAAGCTTTTCGTACAAGTGAACAGTAGCGGTGTTGTGGGGCTTGACCATCAATCTCACAACGGTTCTAGCCTTCTGTTGAGCTTCTTGCAAATGTCTAATGACCTCGCGACATAGACCTTGTCCCAATTTTCGTCCTTGATGTTCTGGCAGGATGAACAGGCTGAGCATCTGCCACCGGTCTTCTCCATCGTCCCCACCGGGCATTGGCTGACCTGAAGCCTCGGGAAGCGCGAAGTCCTTTCTGCTGACTGGACCCCTCAAGGTCACTTGTCCGACCCATTGTGCCGTTGGAGAAGAGCCAGCGTCGGCAGGGGTGGCAACGCAGACGAAGTTCTCTCTGTCATCTTGGAGGAGGCGATCTATCCATTCTTTCTCTGTGAATTGAGATTCAATTTCGTATGTGGAAGAAAAAGACCCAGGAGAAGCCTTTAGTGCTTTAAGACGTAGGTCGCGGTATTTAATTGCGGATTGATGAACTGAATCCGTCTTGGAGACGTGGGCGTAGGAGTAATCATACAAGGATGACCTGGCGACAACCGTTTAGGAATGTGGTATTGTAGGTAAGTGATGAGGAGTGGCAGGACTATAGAAAAGAAAGATAGACAAACATCAGTCTAGATATATCTATACAGACAATGCAGACGCGGCGAAATTATGTCAAGTTGGAATGATTAATAATCTGACCCACGGTAACACTGCAACTAGCTTGACCTGGTGCAGTTAGAATACAAGATAGGGTGCATTCTAGTGGAGCTTCCTTACTGAGAAAAATGAAGGATAGGGTGCAGGTGCACTGCTTAACTCTTTTAAGACGGGATAAGCGCTGGTAATGCTTGAGATAACAGTTCCACACTCACTATCTAGGTACTTGATCATATCTTACTTAGTCATTTCCTCCGTAACCATCAGTCCACCCGCCAGCACCCTTGACGACCTTATTGTTCTTGAAACACCTAGACCTCACAAAAACAGGTGTGTTAAACGTAAGCTTCCACTCATACCCCTCCTCAGTCGGTTCATCGTAGTACTCAAAGTTCCAAGCCGTCGTTCCAAGTCCATAGCATCCATTCATGCTTGGCCTCATCGTCTCATGACCAAAGTCCCACGTTGAGAACCCACCGCCCTCTGTAGTATACGAACTATGAGAAAAGTGGTACCATCCTTTGCAAGTTCCCTGGGCATACTCTGGTGGTGGCCAGGGTCTGTTATAGCGCGTTGGGCTGACTTCGTATGTGTAGGCTCCGTCGTCACGGACATACTTGCCTCCGGTCTTCCAGTTCAGCCTGCGATTGGTGTCACAGTTGTGGATGAGCTTCTTGAAGGAGTCGATGCACTGATTGACGTCGTAGTCTGCGACGTCGTTGCTAAGTGAGATTCTGAACTCATGCTCATCGGGTGTGTCTTCATCATAGACCTTGTAGTAGTCCCAGCCCTTCTCATGATCAGGCTGCTCGACGTTCTTACAGAAATCTTCATAGTGTTTGTCGAGCCGATCAGCGCTGGCGTAGATCTTCCAGCTGTCATCCGACCAGCATTTTAACTGGTCCTTAACCTCACATGAAGGGGGATCAATGCCGAGCACCAACGACCGAAGGTCCATCGCCTCAGCCATCGCGAAGCTGGCCATCGTGAGGTGTCCATTCTCATTCGGATGGAAGTTCTCCGCGATGTCGTTTGGAAGACCAAGGCCCATTGTCCAGTCTCTCGATTCATCGGAGGGACAGCCTGGAGGTTTTGGGGCTCGACGACCAAGGACTCTTCGTACGAGTTCCGGTGGATTGGCGCTGTTGAAGAACTTGGAACCCCAAATGCTCTCCGCTGCACGCTTCTTCCTCAGCTCGCCCTGACTGTAATTGTAGTAGTCTGATGTATCGACTCCTCGCTTTTTGAGATCTTCATGTTCTCCAGGCGTAGGGTTCGTGGGTGGCTTGATGAACTGCATCTGAGGCTGGTCCTTGCTAGGGTAGTCTCCATTCGCAGAGGGGGAGCACATTTGCCCATCAATACTGGCGTCCGTGACCCAAGGATTCCTGACACATATCGTCTTGATCCCATGGACAAAGGAACAGCTTCCCGTTACGGAAGGGTATCGGCACTGAAACAGCAGCAGGATGGCCTGGAGGTATGGATTGCTATTGGAGCATGGGCTATGAACGATCCAGGAAAGTATCGAACTGTCTTCTCAGATCTGGCCAAGTCTGAGAAGAAGCAGGATGCTTTCTTTGATTCGCTCATCACTTTCCTACAACGGTATGACTTTGATGGCGTCGATCTCGACTGGGAATAGTAAGTTGCCATCGCCCTCTCATTTGTCTCGATAACCCATACTAACATGCTCCGAAGCCCGGTTGCAGAGGCTAGGGGTGGCGTTGAAGAAGATTTCGAGAACTATGTCAATCTTTTGGAGCGCCTGAGGAAGCGTCTCAATTCTTCCGGCCGCAAGTATGGTTTGACCTTGACACTGGTACGTTCTGTCCTTGTAATGCCTCCGAAATCACACTCACATGTCACTACAGCCAGCGTCATATTGGTATCTCAAAGGATTTGACATTGTCAACATGGAAAAGTACCTTGCCTGGTTCAACATCATGACATATGACATCCGTAAGCTTTCCCATCTCGACACCTTGAAGTTCTAACTAACTGGTATACAGATGGGGTTTGGGATGAAAACATCGAGTCTCTCGGTCCATACGCCCATGCGCATACCAACCTCACCGAGATCCAGCAGGGCCTAGAACTTCTTTGGAGAAACAACATCAATCCCGAACGGGTTGTCATGGGACTTGGCTTTTATGGTCGAAGTGAGTAAGGCTGCTGAGTTTAACCAACCGTTTCTAACACCGACAAGGCTTCACCATGAAGAGCGCCAATTGTCTCGACGCTGGCTGCGAGTTCAGCGAAGGCGCTAAGGGCGGAGAGTGTACCGGGACCAAGGGAGTTCTCTCAGCCAGCGAGATCAACAAGATTATCAAGAACGGAGGCAAGATGAAACTCGATGAGGAGGCAGCAGTCCAGATCGTTACTTGGGACTCAAACCAATGGGTCTCATGGGACGACGCAAAGACCCTCAAGATGAAGCTTGACTACGCCAACGAGCACTGCATTGGAGGGCGAGTTTCTCAAGTATCATTTGCTTAGGTATCTCAGACTAACCTTTAACGATAGTACCATGGTCTGGGCCATAGACTTGGATGACGGAACGTTGATTGAGGCTCTCGGCAAAGGAATGAAGCGCAAGAAGTCCAGTGTCAGCCCGCCACCGAAGGTTGTAAGCTGTTTTGGAACTGGAAACATCGAAAAGGAGGAGCTGTAGGAGGACTTGGGGGCCTGATGATATGTTGATGAGGCCTCTTCTGTGTTATCTATTCCTCTTAGTTCTAAATAATGCCGTTGCTACTGATTGGTGCCAGATCTACTAAAGTATTCTTTATAGCCTTAAAATATTATATTATTTTATAAAATTCTACTCGCTTTTTCTTTCGCCTCATAAGCTGACCCAAGGTTCGTCAGTGGCTCTTTGGTACTAAATATAGACTGCTCTATGTTGCTTGGTGGACTTTTGAGGCATTTGTACTTTTAGCTCCCTTCAACGATGTATTACAAGATGAACGGAATGCGTGCTGGTTTCTTAAGAAAGAAAGCTCATACTTAAATACCCCAGAAGTAGCACATGCCAGATAAGGCGCTGGTAAGTTATATCAACTAGAAGCTCGTTCTATCTGTAGATCTACCCCCATTATAATACTCATCCTACTATTCACACCTGTCTCCTTCCGTATCACCAGCTCTGAGAGACATACTGCTTCGCATCTTCTTTATCAATCCTTTGAACCTGCTGCCCTTATCATTGTGCAACCTGCTGACTCCTCTATAGTTCTCCCCATATCTCTTTAGTAATTTAGCGACATCCTCTCCGGTAGGCGTCTTCTTGACAGGTATACGCTCTCCATTAGGGTATGTTAGAATTGGAAGACGCTTGTCTTCAACGACATTACCGTTGCTGTCGAAGATGACTTCTCCCTTGCCGCCAGCACCGCTTGGGTAAAGCATTAGTGAGTTTCGGTCGAATATGTCATCAGCGTCCATGCCGGCCGGTTTCAATGGCATCCATTCGACTGCAGTGAAGCCGTACTCTTTCGCTGTCTTCTGGTCTCTGATGAGGAAGTCGATTTGTTCTTGAGTAAGACTGATTATAGGGAGTTTCGTTAGCCCTGGCCAATTTACATCATCTGAGAAGATCCACACTGTGATTGTCAAGTTCGGGGAAAGTGTTTTGACGGGGCAGCACGCACCCATTATTATTTGATGTGAAATCTGATCGTTGAATATCATGGATTGTGGTAATGCGTAGCGACAATGAGTCCATGTTTACTGGCTAGCCTCGATTAAACGTCTGCTTTCCTGCTTAACATGTTAATGTTGGGGCAGTGCAGGCACTGATAAGCACAGTGTGAGGTCCTCGGCTTTGCTATAAAGCTCAGTCCTCACCATCTTGCAGTTCCGAAACATACCTGCAGCAACGCACTGATCATTGTAATCCAGACCTCCTCCATGCATCGCCGTTTGGAAGCATGGCTAGACGCCAATCGATTGAATCGTTCTTATCTAACGAAAAGAAAGGCTCTATTGTCGAGCCAGAAATACCTCTCCTACCAAATCCGCGACCGCACATATTGACGCCCACGCCTTCAAAAGCACAGATTGCAATCCAGAACGCACCTTTCTTCGAACTGCCATGTGAATTAAGACATAAAATATTAGTTGAAGCATTTGGTGACCGGAGAATCCATATTGATCTCGTTCTGTTACATCCCTTGAGATTGAGACTTCGAAGACCCGAAAGAAGGGATCCCAGGTTCAGATTCGCAGTCAATTATGGCCACTAGTGGCCGGAAACGTCTGGAAATCTATGCATAGATAGGCGTCAGCCAAAACTGCGGCAATGGAAGGGCTGCGTATGCCATAGACACCCGCCACCGCAATATTGCCGAGAGAAGACTGTCCCAGGTTGGGAGCAGCCCGCTGACGATTTTTGCTGCGAAGGCAAGTCGCGCCATTGCGAGCTGTGGGTAAAAACTCACAAAGACCCTAAATGCTGTTGGGTTGGGGTTATGGGATGGCTTCTGTCTTGCCGTCTAGCGTAAGTTTTGTGACCTGAACTTAACGTTCGTGCTGACTCGTCTTCCTGTAGCTATACTGAAGGCCTGGAGGTACTTTACGGAACAAATACCATCCACTTTGGAAGCAAGGCCTTGCTTGATACCTTGTCGGTCTTGATACTCCCCCGACGGCTTTCGGCTGTACGGAGCCTGGAGGTTGTTTGGACTGTTGATACACATGAGCACCAACGCAGAGCAGCTCCAAGTCAACCACAGTTTGAAACAATACTACAAACTCTTGATAGGCATTTCCAGAGCCTTTTCAGCCTCCATTTGGGCATCCAACTCGGTATCCCTATAGTCCAAGCCATGAATGGACGGCATACTCTGCAACGGGCCCACCTCGATGAGATGCTCAAGACACTGGACGAGTTTGTCAAGCGACGGAAATCTTATCTCCATAAGCCGTTTATAATATCCATCACCACTTCAGCATTAAGAGACTTGGAAAAACAAATCCCTTTGGGCGAGTACACTGAGATGGACCTACTGGGCGAAAGGATATGGCGCTACTTAGATCCTTGTCCAAGGATTGAAGGTGACGACCAGGCTGTTACTGCGGACAAAGGATATTGGATCTGGAGAGACCAGGATGCGATTCGTAGACTACGTCTATGAACTGAAAGGGGCGAGGGGAGCTATTTTCCCATACACCTTGAAATCTTTTTAACTTCTATGGTCTTGGGTTGACAAATGTGCTCACCGGAAATGCGTGGCAGAGCAGCAGGCTCGCACCAATGCGTCAGTTGGATAGTGTATTAGCTTACAGCTTATAGGGAAATAGCTCAGGGGCTCAGTATAGTGCTAGTAATGAAGGCAGAATCGTCATTGTCGACACTGCTTATGATCCATTTCCGTAAATGCCATTCTGCTGAACGCTCATACTTTATTTATCCTTCATGCTCGCAGATACTAAGTAACCCTGCAGCTTCTTGCTAACCAGTCAATTAACGCACAGTGCTAGACTTTGGTAATACAGTGCAACACCACCAACCGAATATAAAAAGCTCGTCCCCTCCACTGTTATTTCACAGCGTCTCACACCCAACAGCTTACCGAGCACCTTTTTCTTTCATCATGCATCGGCGTCTTAAAGCATGGATGGAGTCAAAACGGCACAGTCGCCGACGCACCCATAAAGACCCTGAAATGCCACGGCTTCCCGATCCACGACCGTACACTTTGACACCACCACCGTCGCAAGAGCGAATTACAACATTAGCAGAAATGGTTCCATTCTTCAGATTGCCTCTCGAACTCAGACGAAAGATTCTGATCCACGCATTCGGCAACCGCACAGTTCATATGGACCTCGTTTTAACTCATCCGTTGCGTGAACCGCTCAACGACGAACGATCAACTTATAGATCCACAAAGCCTGCCCACAGGTACCACACCGAGAACATGCACCTCTATCCTTACACCGAAGAGAATCTAGGTCTGGACAGAAATCAACCTAGGTACTGGCAGTGGAGAGGGTGTGTATGTCATCGCCTGCCGCCCCCTCGGTTCAAGATTACTGTGGATTTTCATACTATCGTCAAACCTACTGATGATAGATGCTGCGAGGGCTGGGCAGCGTATTGCGCCCTGTGGACTAAAAGGACGGACAAACCTGATTCTTGCTGGCTTGGGGCGATGGGATGGCTCTTGGCATGTCGTCAATCGTAAGCGCTCTAGTTTCTCCATGAATCATGTTGGCTTAATGCTGACTGCATTGTGTTCCAGGTACACCGGAGGAACTGAGGTCCTTTATGGCACAAACACCATTCATATAGCAAGCAAGCCTCTTCTTACCAACTTGAGCAGACTTGTCCCTGAGCGAAGTTTATCGCTGATATCCTCACTTGAGGTTGTGTTTCGGCTGGACACTGAGGAACAACAAGGAAAAGCATTTCCAAAGCTGCAACAATTAGAGCGGGATCTGCTCATCCTAGATACACACTTTCCCAGTCTCTTGCGCCTCCACATCGGTTTACGACTCGACCTTCCTATTATAGAAGATAACAGGACGAGTATCAAGAGGAGACCTGCACATGTCTTTGATATGCTTCAATCTATAGACACGTTCGTCAAACGGCGGTGTGAACAGCCCCAGTTTGGTCAGCTTCGGGACCCTCTTCTGTTGTCCATCCCGCAATCTGCATACGAAGACTTCCAGAACGAGGTGCGTCACAACAATCAATATTATGTTAGAAAGAGTGGTGTTCAAGTCTGGCGACCCTTGTCACCTGAATCATTGGTGTTGGACGACAAAGGCGAGATAGCCAATGCAATAGCAAGTAATGGCTACTGGATTTGGGGAGACTATGAAGATAGGTATGAATTGGATAAAAGGCCACTGGCTTTTTGATGGAAACTTAATTACATTGCAGTCTTGCAACGTACTCAGCAAATTCATTTTGAATGTGAGATCCTGCTGCCATTTGAGCTTCAGTTGTTTTCAAGCTTTCACGGCGATTAGCAAGAATGTGGATGCCTATAGCACTCTGAGATCCGTTTTGGGGTTTCGTACAGCGCTTTTAACTCTTGAGAAGATGGAAGTAGTTCAAGGTTGTAGTAGAGATGCAAAATAGACACAAGCATATAACAAGCTATTGCCCTTTCATGGCGGCTACGGAGTCTACACACAGTGCATGGCCGCCTTGGCACTATCTTGCCCCGCCAACCACTAATCCTAAAGCTTGGCATCAGTGCTTTCTCAGCCTGTCTCTTGTCTACATCCAACATAAGCACAAATAATACATCTTGCGTACCCGAGACGATGAGGCGACGATTTATGACGTGGTACGTCGCGAAACGGGAGAAACACAATGGCGTTCCCGAGCCCCCAATCCTTCCAAATCCGCGATCGCACATTTTGACACCGTCGCCTTCAAGTGAAACCGTACCCCAATCACAACAGACCGCGCCCTTTTTCCAGAAGCTCCCATATGAGATCCGAAGACAAGTCCTGATTGAGGCATTTGGCGATCGAACAATCCACATGGACCTTACATACAACCATCCACCAATGCAGGGTAACAAAAGGGCTCACGCCATGATTCAGGAATGGAGGTTAGGCCTGGATAAGAGCAGACCTAAATCTTGGTACTGGAGAGGCTGCACATGTCACCACAAGCCTCCGCCTTGGCACCCGGCTATCGCGACAGAGTCGTATAGTGCGAGAGCCGTTGACAAGGACAGATGCTGCATAGGTTTTGGGCAGTGCTGTGACATGTGGAGTAGGAACAGTAAAGATCTCTATGGGTGTTGGATCGGCGCTATGGGATGGCTTCAAACGTGCAGACAGGCGTAAGTCTATTTGTTCAAGTGTCACAGGTTGATGCTCACTCTTTATTCGTCAGCTATACTGAGGGCATTGATGTCCTGTACACAACAAACACTATACACATCTCGAGCGCAACCCTTCTTGTCGACCTAACAGCATATATCCTCCCGCAAAGATTATCATCCATAAGGTCCCTGGAAATCATTTGGTTCGTTGAAACAGATGTCTGTATAGGTAAGAACCTCCCACGCGAAAGGGACCTGAACGCAATCCTCCGAATTATCGACAGACACTTCCCTGACCTCAAGAGACTGAACCTGGCCTTGAAGCTCGGGCTGTCTAAAAACGTCGAAACGCATGTCCATTGGCTCTTTGACACCCTGGACAGTTTCTTCATCCGCCGCGTTTCTGATTGCATGAGGGAGCCCTTCGCTGTTTCTATCCCATTCGCTGTGTACGTCGAACTGCGACACGAGATCGCTCGTGCACAAGGCCATGAAGGACGTGTGTTTCACTGGCAGATATGGCGCTTCTTTGGCGGTGAGTATGTTCTGCCGCAGAAGCCGTGGGTTACAGAGTCGTTTGATACGACGCCTGGGGCAAGATGCGATCATGGGTATTGGATTTACCCTAGTCAATTAAGTGTACCCACGGGACAAGGCGGGAGCCAAATACTTGGTGGAGTTTAAGCGCTCTAAATTGTGAACTATTTGTGCTATTTACTGTGTCGTATCCAAAATGGGGGACTAGCCTAGGCAATGGGAGTGTAGAGCGTCTCGAACTTTTTGTATCCCTCTCCCTTGACAAAGGTCTGCATCCAGGGTCCCTGCTCCTTACCCTGGGATAGTGCCCAGTACAGATCAGCGTGAGCATCCCCATCAACACGATACTTAGGCGCTCCATCAGGCTTGCGCTCGTCAGCGTAGTAAAACCTACAGCATATTAGTCCCCGACACTGAAATAATGATGTGATGACTTACTTGTAGCCTTTGTTCTTGTATGCATCTGCAGCAGCCCACATCATATGAGCAGCGCCAGACTTTCCAACGCCTGCGTCAAGAAACTTGGGAAGAATAGTGACATTGAGGATGTTGCCGGTGTAGATGAAAGTGCGCGAAGCTGATTCAGGAAGCTGCGCGAAACCAGCGACTGCCTGTTGGGCTGCGATGAAGGCGCTGTGAACGTTGATCGCAGTGTTGTTGTTGAAGTCGGTGTAAGAGACAGACAGCGGGTCATCTGCCGGGGGGAAAGCTGCGGCACTGGCTGTGATACATGAGACTACTGGTTTGACTATCGATTGAATGGGGGACCTCACCATTGTAGACGACAACACTTGGGGTTCCGAATGTTGTCTTCACTTTACTGAAGGCATCGGCAACCTCGAGTGGCTTGGTCAGATCGGTCTTGATGTTGAGCTGTTTGTCGGTACTATCTGCTTCCTTCTGAGAGCGGGAGGCAATGGCAACTCTGAAGCCTTCGGAAGCAAACTTGCGAGCGACAGATTGGCCGATGTTTGGGCCGGAGCCGAGGATAAGGACGATGGGTGACTTTGCGGCCATGGCTGATGGTGTTGATATGTGTATGAGGTCGATTAGAGTGAGTGCGGTTGGTTTCGGAAAGTTACGTTGTGAACTTGATGAGGTCAGATGGGATGAAGTGAGGGAGATGAGAATGTGAATTGAACATTGATATGCAGACCATGGGCAGTCTTATATTACTATCTAGACTGAGTGAATTCGTGCCACCTAAAGAATCCAGGGTTGCTCATTATCAAGCATCTTATCAATCACTACGCAAAAGTTAACCAGGCATACGCTTGAAGACGTTAGGATAGCATATCGTCAGGTTCCGCGGAACCATCACCAAATCGATCTTATCAATCATTGATCGGATCAGATCAAGCCAATTAGGTGTCGATGTTACGTCATAGAACACGGCGCGTCTCACTGGCTTTTGTTGGCAGCTTGGCTCTATTGGCCATTTGTCAGCACTAACAATTTGTCAGCGTATAGTTATCTTCCCTAGACTTCCATGGTAGTATTTACAGCAGTGTTGCAAGTAGTGCTCCGATCGAGCCCAGACGGAAAGCTATGTTGTCTGGACCTGTAGCTACTACTTAACACGGTAGTTATTATAGATGCTGGATAGAGAAGTTTAACCCTTATGGGCCGTAGTTATCCCTATGGAAAAGACTTCCCTATGATGTAGTTAAAAGATAATTAATTACATTACGTAGAAAATGACATTGCCGGCCGTGAATGGAGTCTTATTAGCTGCCTGTAGTAATCTATAGTATCCGCTTCAAACAATTTAATCTCGACCTTCCGTATTACTAACATTTGCCCCTATAAACTCCACGACCCTACAGAGAAAAACAATACCGATTCGGGCGGTGCAGGAAGCGATCTGTAGCAGATAGAGGGACGTAACTGCTGCCTTGTTTTCTTCTGCCGGAGGTCCTGCAACAATAAGGACAAATGTTTCACCGCAACACTATATAAGACAAGCTAATTATGCTGACAGCAAATTAAATACAAGTTGCAATCCAGTAATATTCTCAACCTACTTGAACTCTCCCCACTTGTGTGTAGGGGCATAGAGAATGAAATTGTAATGCCAATATATCAACGCATATGCAGCCTCTTTGACAGTATATAGTATCATCCTAAACAGTAAGATTGTCTCTAAAAGTGCAGCTAAGTTAAGTCACTATCCCTTAAGAGACCACAAGGCACTACCTAAGTATCGGCCCACTTTTTACCCCCCCTGACTTTTGGTGATGTCGCTGTCGCAGGAACTTGCCTTATTTATCTTTACTGTGCTATAAATTATCACAACGCGCCTATATCTACATCATTCCAACATCTCTTGTGATCAAGCGTGAATGTCAGCCACTGTCTTAGCTTCGTCATCCAAGAACGTCACACCATAACTCGTGTGCCGTGTACTGTGCAGAAGAGGTATTGAACAGAGTCCCGTTTCTCTTTCAGATGAATCGCATGCGTGTTATCCATGTAAAGACTAACGAGTTTATCTATCTCACTGCCTGAATGTATCATAAAGTCCATACGCCCTCTAAGACCCCCAAACATATGAAACTCCACCTGCCACAGTTACTGCATCCGGTATCACAGTGTTTGTAGCGACATCAGTCGCCACAAATGTATCATACTCGGTGACCGTGAGATAATCCACATTAGTAACAAACACACTGTTATATGCCGTGGCAGAGGCAGTATTATAATTCGTTTTTTGGATCGTGTTGCGGTTGGTCACGCCGACAGTGTTGTAATTGGTGACAACCACAGTTTTGTAGTTCGTCACCGTGACTGTAACTGGCTTGGTCATCGTGGCGCTCTTGCGCTGTGTTACCGATTTGGTATTGCGATTTGTTACCGCCAAGGTCTTAAAGTCTGTTGCCGTTCTGGTTACTTGATTGTACACAGTCGTAACTTGCTTCTTTTCAATATAGCTTGTTGTGTACTCTTTTGCCATATGAGTAACAGTCTTAGGATCCTTGGCGGTGACAGTTTGTGTTATTGCAGCAGACGGTTTGTTGCTGATGTGACACGAACAAGCACTGCTGACAACGAGAGGATTCTTGAGCGGTAGGTAAGAAGGAATCTGTTTGACTGGCACAGCTCGCTTGGCCGGCTTCGAAGAAGAGTTAGCATAAATTGGGGAATTGAGGATATGTTGACAGAGATTAGAGGGGGAAAACATGCCTTGGTTTGTGACGGGCATTGAAAATCATAGAATTGGTATTGACTACCTGGGCTTGGATTCGTATTGATTTCCCTAGCAATCATCAGTTCCATGAGCCGGACAAACAGGGCCAGTAATTCCAAAACGAGCCATATGGTTCTCGGCTTTACTTACGTTAGCTGGTTGTAGCATGAGCATGCATTAGGGCCAAACCCAAAGCTCACAGCGCCCGGCTTTGTTTGGCAAAACGACTTGCACGAGTCCCAGCTGCTATAGGAGCCTGAGCCAGCCGAATACTGGCCATGTCCGTAACCAACGACGGCGCAGTGGTACTCTAGATAGTGGCAGTCAGTGTTAGGTCATTGCCCGCCGTGGTTCCGATAGTTTCTTACCTGTGTCAACTGTAGTTGTGGGAGCTGCTTCTCTATTTTATGTTAGTTACCGTTCTGTGTCAAACTTGATATTTGACAAACATACGTGACTCTGTAATTGTTGTTAGCTTCGGTGGCATGCATTATTGAAGCGGGTACTTACGTGACAGTGACTGTGGTTGGGACACTAACGGTGATATCTTGCGTGTCGATATCAGTAACGTCCATGGTAGAGGTCAGGTCAATTGTCTGCGTGATGGTCTTGGTGACCTGCACAGTCACTACATCTGTCAATTGCGCTGTACTAGTCTTAGTCACTTGAGTAGTATCTGTATCTGTCGAAACGTCCGTCATTGTGTTTGTAATTGTCTTGGTCGCAAAGTCGGTAACAGTAGATGTATGTGTCTCTGTGACGACCGTCGAAATGGTTTTCATCACTTTGGTACGAACAATGTGATACACATTAATGCGAACCTTCTGGATCTGAACTAATACCGCCGTCTTGGTCACCATCTTGGTCAGGTCGGTAGTGACCAGAGGGGTAGCTGTTGTAGTTTTGGTGCTTTGGAGGTAGACTGAGCAGAACGCGGATCCGTCTGCTTTGTTGCTCCTCAAGGCCACGACATCCTTGTCATCAGGCTGACAGATGGCTAGAGAAAACGGGTACTTGTTAATTTGACCTCTCCTCTCCAGGTTTTGGCTGACACATACCGGGCGCTCTCCTGTCAAAGGCCAAGTCCTGGAGCTGACCATTGATATCGTACTTGGACCACTGAGCACTTGTCGGGATAGCGCTAACGGCACTGATGAGCAGCGCTAGTGTCGTGTTGATCGCAACCATTTTGGTGTATTGGTTCGGTATTAAGGCAGAGAGTTACAATCACTTCGACTGCTGGACTGAATACCAGGCAGGTAATATATACCATATGGTTGAGGGATGAGAGCAAGATCCAATGGTTTATTTAACTAATAAGAGCTTTTCAACACACATTCGCTCTTCCCGAGCCAGATCTATGGCTAGACCTTCACAATCTCGATGACTTACCGCATTCAGATCCTGGGATATCACTAAGAAGGCCCAGGCCCTGATGTTCTTAGAATATCAATCTGGATCAATGGTACGATTATAGGTGCTAGGTAATATGCAATTTGTTTTCTGGTTATGGGCTATAATCGTTGCGTGATTTTCTGCATTCCAGCAAAAGATGAAATGCCTGTTTGGGCGAGAATGATTCAAGACAAGCTTCACACTATAGTAGCGCTACTACAGATGCTAACCACAATGCGCGTAAAACAGTGGCAGCTTTACTCTGTGCAAAGAACTAGTTAGCTGATCTTCCGTCTAAGGGTGAAAATACGTTCTGGACTCTCGACAAGACTATTTTAGTCCTTCGATAAAACTTAGCTTCACTACCTTGCAAAGCATTAACCAAAAGCGTTCAACGCGTGCTCGACGTAAGATCCAAGTTTGAGCTCTAATTATCCTAAAACATTCCTGAGGGATTTTTAGTAAAGCAGAATTTTAAACAGCCTGTTACCGGCTCAATGGTATCCAATGCATGCACCGAATTGAGCTTGCATACCAGTGAGTTGGAACACTAGGCGGTTTGCAATATCGCTAAGGAGTAAATACAGTACGGTGACAATTAGATACCTGAGCTCATTGCTTTCCTCGTCTAGTCTCCCAAGCCCTCGGGGCAGATGTTTATGGGTAATGATCGTGTTCCTGCATCTCTTAGCTGTGTTAGATAGCTGAGGCAAGGCTGCAGTAGTTTCGCCGGTCTTATCTCATTGCTTAAGAGATCATCTCTTTCTTCTCCGCCCAATGCGTCAGACTGGTGTATCGATGGAAGTGGTTTGGCATATCATAATGTGCAAGACGTAGATCTAGGCACTGCAGCTACTTGAATTTGTCCATAACTTCCTATTGATCAGATCCAGGAAGCATGTTAAACCGAATTGAATAATT